>JAMKQA010001825.1:0-14302 GCA_024699735.1 Posidonia australis | reverse complement strand
GGATCGTTCCACGGAACGAATCCTGGTGCCTTTTGACATTCAGTTTTATCCTATCCACAGTTCGTTCCGAGGAACGAATCAAGGTGTCTTTCGATATTCCGTTTTTCCAATCCACGGTTCGTTCCGAGGAACAAATCGTGGTTTCTTTTGATATTCTATTTTCCATATCCACGGTTCGTACCGCGGAACGAATTTAGGTGTCTTTTGATATTCAAATTTTCCAATTCACGGTTCCTTCCGAGGAACGAATCCTGGTGTCTTTCGATATTCAGATTTCCCTATCCACGGTTCGTTCCAATGGAACGAATCCTGGTGTCATTTGATATTCTGTTTTTACTATCCACCGTTCGTTCCGTGGAACGAATCCCGGTGTCTTTTGATATTCTGATTTTCCTATCTACGGTTCGTTCCGAGGAACGAATCCTGGGGTCCTTCGATATTCTGTTTTTCCTACCCACGGTTCTTTCCGAGGAACGATTCCTGGTGTCTTTTGATATTCCGTTCTTCTAACCACGGATCGTTCCACGGAACGAATCCTGGTGCCATTTGACATTCAGTTTTATCCTATCCACAGTTCGTTCCGAGGAACGAATCAAGGTGTCTTTTGATATTCCGTTTTTCCAATCCACGGTTCGTTCCGAGGAACAAATCCTGGTTTCTTTTGATATTCTATTTTCCATATCCACGGTTCGTACCGCGGAACGAATTTAGGTGTCTTTTGATATTCAAATTTTCCAATTCACGGTTCGTTCCGAGGAACGAATCCTGGTGTCTTTCGATATTCAGATTTCCCTATCCACGGTTCGTTCCAATGGAACGAATCCTGGTGTCATTTGATATTCTGTTTTTACTATCCACCGTTCGTTCCGTGGAACGAATCCCGGTGTCTTTTGATATTCTGATTTTCCTATCCACGGTTCGTTCCGAGGAACGAATCCTAGTTTCTTTTGATAAACTGATTTTCCTATCCACGGTTCTTTCCGAGGAACGAATCCTGGTTTTTTTTGCTATTTTGATTTCCCTATCCACGATTCTTTCCGAGGAACGAATCCAGGTGTTTTTCAATATTCCGATTTTCCTATCCACGGTTCGTTCCGAGGAACGAATCCAGGAGTCTATTGATATTCTGTTTTTCCTATCCACGGTTCGTTCCGAGGAACAAATCCTGGTGTCTTTTGATACTCTGATTTTCCTATCCACGGTTCGTTCCGAAGAACGAATCCTGGTGTGTTTTGATATTCTGATTTTCCTATCCACTGTTTGTTACGAGGAACGAATCCTGGTGTCTTTTGATATTCTGTTTATCCTATCCACGGTTCATTCCGAGGAACGAATCCTGGTGACTTTTGATTTTCGTATTTTCCGATTCACGGTTCGTTCCGAGGAACGAATGCTATTGTCTTCTGATATTCTGATTATCCTATCCATGGTTCGTTCCGTGGAACGATTCCTTGTGTCTTTTGATATTCTGTTTTACCTAACCACGGTTCGGTCCAAGGAACGAATCATGGTGTCTTTTGATATTCTAATTTTCCTATCCACGGTTCGTTCCGAGGAATGAATCTTGGTGTCTTTTGATATTCTGTTTTTCCTATCCACGGTTCGTACCGAGGAACGATTGCTGATGTCTTTTGATATTCTGATTTCCCTATCCACGATTCGTTCCGAGGAATGATTCCTGGTGTCTTTTGATATTCTGATTTTCCTATCCAAGGTTCGTTCCGTGTAACGAATCCTCTGGTCTTTTGACATTCTAAATTTCCAATCCACGGTTCGTTCCGAGGAACGAATCCGGGTGTCTTTTGATATTCAGATTTTCCTATCCACGATTCGTTCCAAGGGAACGAATCCTAGTGTCTTCTGATATTGTGGTTGTCCAATCCACGGTTCGTTCCCTGAAACAAATCCTGGTGTCTTTTGAGACTCTATTTTTCCAATCCACGGTTCGTTCTTAGGAACGAATCCGGGTGTCTTCTGATATTCTGATTTTCCTATCCACAGTTCGTTCCATTGGAACGAATCCCGGTGTCATTTGATATTGTTGTTTTTCCTATCCCTAGTTTGCTCCGAGGATCGAATCGTGGTGCCTTTTGACATTCTGATTTTCCTATCCACAGTTCGTTTTGAGGAACGAATCCTTGTGTCTTTTTTGATTCTGATTTTCCTATCCACGGTTCGTTCCGAGGAACGAAACCTGGTTTCATTTGATATTCTGATTTTCAAATCCACGGTTCGTTGCAAGGAATGAATCCTGGTGCCTTTTGATATTCTGTTCTTCCTATCCACGGTTCGTTCCGAGGAACGATTGCTAGTGTCTTTTGATATTCTATTTTTCCTATCCATGGTTTGTTTCGAGGAACGAATCATGGTGTCATTTGATATTCAGATTTTCCTATCTACTGTTCGTTCCGAGGAACGAATCCTTGTTTCTATTGATATTCTGTTTTTCCTATCCACGGTTCATTCCATGGAACGAATCCTGGTGTCTTTTGATATTCTGATTTTCCTATCCACGGTTCGTTACGAGGAACGAATCCTAGTGTCCTTTGATATTCTATTTTTCCGATCCATGGTTCTTTCCGAGGAATGATTCCTGGTGTCTTTTGATTTTCTGTTCTTCCTAACCACGGATTGTTCCGTGGAACGAATCCAGGTGCCTTTGGACATTCAGTTTTATCCTATCCACGGTTCGTTCCGAGGAATGAATCCTGGTGTCTTTCAATATTCTATTTTTCCAATCCACGGTTCGTTCCGAGGAACAAATCCTGGTGTCTTTTGATATTCTAATTTCCGTATTCACGGTTTGTACTGAGGAACGAATCAAGGTGTCTTTTGATATTCTAATTTTCCAATTCACGGTTCGTTCCGAGGAACAAATCCTATTGTCATTTGATATTCTATTTTTCCAATCCACGGTTCATTCCAGGTGTCTTTGCATATTGTTGTTTTTCCTATCCACGGCTCGTTCCGAGGTACGAATCCTGGTGTCTTTTGATATTCTATTCTTCATATCCACGGTTCGTTCCGAGGAACGACTCATGGTGTCATTTGATATTCTGATTTTCCTCTCCATGGTTCGTTCCGAGGAACGAATCCTAATGTCCATCGATATTTTGTTTTTCCTATCCACGGTTCGTTCCGAGGAACGAATCCTGGTGTCTTTTGATATTCTGATTTTCCAATCCACGGATCGTTCCGAGGAATGAATCCTGTTGTATTTTGATATTCAGTTTTTCCTATCCTCGGTTCGTTCCGAGGAACGAATCATGGTGTCTATTGATATTCTGATTTTCCTATCCACAGTTTGTTCCTAGGAACGAATCCGGGTGTCTTCTGATATTCTGATTTTCCTATCCACGGTTCGTTCCATTGGAACGAATCCCGGTGTCATTTGATATTGTTGTTTTTCCTATCCCTAGTTTGCTCCAAGGAACGAATCGTGGTGCCTTTTGACATTCTGATTTTCCTATCCACAGTTCATTCTGAGGAACGAATCCTTGTGTCTTTTTAGATTCTGATTTTCCTATCCACTGTTCGTTCCGAGGAACGAAACCTGGTTTCATTTGATATTCTGATTTTCCAATCCACGGTTCGTTGCGAGGAACGAATCCTGGTGCCGTTTGATATTCTGTTTTTCCTATCCACGGTTCGTTCCGAGGAAAGATTGCTGGTGTCTTTTGATATTCTATTTTTCCTATCCACGTTTCGTTTCGAGGAACGAATCGTGGTGTCTTTAGATATTCTGATTTACCTATCTACGGTTTGTACCAAGGAACGAATCCTTGTTTCTATTGATATTCTGTTTTTCCTATCCACGATTCGTTCCACGGTACGAATGCTGGTGTCTTTTGATAATCTGATTTCCCAATCCACGGTTTGTTCCGAGGAAAAAATCTTGGTGTTTTTTGATATTCTAATTTCCCTATCCACAGTTCGTTCCGAGGAACGAATCCTGGCGTCCTTTGATATTCTGATTTTCTTATCCACGGTTCGTTCCAATGGAACGAATCCGGGTGTCTTTTCATTTTCCGTTTTTCCTATCCACGGTTCGTTCCATGGAACGAATCCTGGTGTCTTTTGATATTCCGATTTTCCTATCCACAGTTCGTTCCGAGGAACGAATCCTGGTGTCTTTCGATATTCTAATTTTCCAATCCACGGTTCATACCGAGGAACGAATGCTCGTGTCTTTTGATATTCTAATTTTCCAATTCACGGTTCGTTTCGAGGAACGAATCCTGGTGTCTTCCGATATTCTGATTTCCCTTTCCACGGTTCATTCCAATGGAATGAATCCTCGTGTCTTTGCATAGTGTGGTTTTTCCTATCCACGGCTCGTTCCGAGGTACGAATCCTGGTGTCTTTTGATATTCTATTCTTCATATCAACGGTTCGTTTCGAGGAAGGACTCATGGTGTCTTTTGATTTTCTGATTTTCCTCTCCATGGTTCGTTCCGAGGAACGAATCCTAGTGTCAATCGATATTTTTTTTTTCCTATCCACGGTTCGTTCCGAGGAACGAATCCTGGTGTCTTTTGATATTCTGATTTTCCAATCCACGGATCGTTCCGAGGAATGGATCCTGTTGTATTTTGATATTCAGTTTTTCCTATCCACGGTTCGTTCCGAAGAACGAATCATGGTGTCTATTGATATTCTGATTTTCCTATCCACGGTTCGTTCCATGAAAGAAATCCTGGTGTCTTTTGATACTCTGTTTTTCCAATCCACGGTTCGTTCCTAGGAACGAATCCGGGTGTCTTCTGATATTCTGATTTTCCGATCCACGGTTCGTTCCATTGGAACGAATCCCGGTGTCATATGATATTGTTGCTTTTCCTATCCCTAGTTTGCTCCGAGGAACGAATCGTGGTGGCTTTTGACATTCTGATTTTCCTATACACAGTTCGTTCTGAGGAACGAATCCTTGTGTCTTTTTGGATTCTGATTTTCCTATCCAAGGTTCGTTTCGAGGAACGAAACCTGGTTTCATTTGATATTCTGATTTTCCAATCCACCGATCGTTGTGAGGAACGAATCCTGGTGCCTTTTGATATTCTGTTTTTCCAATCCACGGTTCGTTCCAAGGAATGATTGCTGGTGTCTTTTGATATTCTATTTTTCCTATCCATGGTGTCTTTCCAAGGAACGAATCATGGTGTCTTTCGATATTCAGATATTCCTATCTACTGTTCGTTCCGAGGAACGAATCCTTGTTTCTATTGATATTCTGTTTTTCCGATCCACGGTTCGTTCCAAGGAACGAATCCTGGTGTCTTTGGTATTCTGATTTTCCTATCCACGGTTCGTTCCGCGGAACAAATCCTGGTGTCCTTTGATATTCTGTTTTTCCTATCCATGGTTCTTTCCGAGGAACGATTCTTGGTGTCTTTCGATATTCTATTTTTCCAATCCACGGTTCGTTCCGAGGAGCAAATCCTGGTGTCTTTTGATATTCTAATTTCCGTATCCACGGTTCGTACCGAGGAACGAATCCAGGTGTCTTTTGATATTCTAATTTTCCAATTCATGGTTCGTTCCGAGGAACAAATCCTGGTGTCTTTTGATATTCTGATTTTCCTATCCACGGTTCATTCTGAGGAACGAATCTTGGTGTCTTTTGATATTCTGACTTCCCTATCCACGGTTCGTTCCTCAGAACGAATCATGGTGTCTTTAGATATTTAGATTTTCCTATCCACGGTTCGTTCCGAGGAACGAATCCTGGTGTCTTTTGATATTCTGATTTTCCTATCCATGGTTCGTTCCGAGGAACGAATCCTGGTATTTTTGGCTATTCTGATTTCCCTATCCACGGTTCGTTCCGAGAAACGAATCCTGGTGTTTTTCGATATTCCGATTTTCCTATCCACGATTCGTTCCGAGGAACGAATCCAGGAGTCTATTGATATTTTGTTTTTCCTATCCACGGTTCGTTCCATTGGAACGAATCCTGGTGTCTTTTGATATTCTAATTTCCATATCCACAGTTCGTACCGAGGAACGAATCCAGGTGTCTTTTGATATTCTAATTTTCCAATTCACGGTTCGTTCCGAGGAACGAATCCTGGTGTCTTTCGATATACAGATTTCCCTATCCACAGTTCGTTCCAATGGAACGAATCCTAGTGTCTTTTCATATTCAGTTTTTACTATCCACGGTTCGTTCCGAGGAACGAATCCAGGTGTCTTTTGATAATCTGATATTCCTATCCATGGTTCGTTCCGAGGAACGAATCCTGGTGTCTTTTGATATTCTGATTTCCTTATCCACGGTTCGTTCCTCGGAACGAATCGTGGTGTCTTTAGATATTTAGATTTTCCTATCCACGGTTCGTTCCAAGGAATGAATCCTGGTGTCTTATGAATTTCTAATTTTCCTATCCATGGTTCATTCTGAGGAACGAATGCTGGTGTCTTTTGATATTCTGATTTTCCCTATCAACGGTTCGTTCCGAGGAACGAATCCTGGTGTTTTTTGCTATTCTAATTTCCCTATCCACGGTTCGTTCCGAGGAACGAATCCTGGTGTTTTACGATATTCCGATTTTCCTATCCACGGCTCGTTCCGAGGAACGAATCCTGGTGTCCTTTGATATTCTATTTTTCCTATCCATGGTTCTTTCCGTGGAACGATTCCTGGTGTCTTTTGATATTCTGTTCTTCCTAACCACGGATTGTTCCGCGGAACGAATCCTGGTTCCTTTGGACATTCAGTTTTATCCTATCCACGGTTCGATCCGAGGAACAAATCCTGGTGTCTTTTGATATTCTGATTTTCCGATCCACGGTTCGTTCCGAGGAACGAATCCAGGTGTCCTTTGATATTCTGATTTCCCTATCCACGGTTCGTTCCGAGGAACGAATCCTGGTGTCTTTTGAATTTCTAATTTTCATATCCACGGTTCGTTCCATTGGAACGAATCCTAGTGTCTTTTGATATTCTAATTTCATATACACAGTTCGTACCGAGGAACGAATCCAGGTGTCTTTTGATATTCTAATTTTCCAATTCACGGTTCGTTCTGAGGAACGAATCCTGGTGTCTTTCGATATTCAGATTTCCCTATCCACGGTTTGTTCCAAGGGAACGAATCCTAGTGTCTTTTGATATTCAGTTTTTACTATCCACGGTTCGTTCCGAGGAGCGAATCCTGGTGTCTTTCGATAATCTGATTTTCCTATCGACGGTTCGTTCCGAGGAACGAATCCTGGTGTCTTTTGATAATTTGATTTTCCTATCCATGGTTCGTTCCGAGGAACGAATCCTGGTGTCTTTTGATATTCTGATTTCCCGATCCACGGTTTGTTCCTCGGAACGAATCGTGGTGACTTTAGATATTCAGATTTTCCTATCCACGGTTCGTTCCGAGGAACGAATCCTGGTGTATTTTGAATTTCTAATTTTCCTATCCACGGTTTGTTCCAAGGAACGAATCCTGGTGACTTTTGATATTCTGATTTTCCTATCCACGGTTTGTTCCGAGGAACGAATCCTGGTGTTTTTTGCTATTCAGATTTCCCTATCCACGGTTCGTTCCGAGAAACGAATCCTGGTGTTTTTCGATATTCCGATTTTCCTATCCACGATTCCTTCCGAGGAACGTATCCAGGAGTCGATTGATATTCTGTTTTTCCTATCCACGGTTCGTTCCAATGGAACGAATCCTAGTGTCTTTTGATATTGTGGTTTTTCCTATCCACGGCTCGTTCCATGGTACGAATGCTGGTGTCTTTTGATATTCTATTCTTCCTATCCACGGTTCGTTCCGAGGAACGAGTCATGGTGTCTTTCGATATTCCGATTCTCCTATCCACGGTTCGTTCAGAGGAACGAATCCTGGTGTCTTTTGATATTCTGATTTTCCTATCCACGGTTCGTTCCGAGGAACGAATAATGGTGTCAATTGATATTCTGTTTTTCCTATCCACAGTTCGTTCCGAGGAACGAATCCTGGTGACTTTTGACATTCGTATTTTCCGATCCACGGTTCGTTCCGAGGAACGAATCCTTGTGTCTTTTGATATTCTGATTTTCCCATCCACGGTTCGTTCGGAGGAAAAAATGCTGGTGTCTTTTGATATTCAGATTTTTCTATCCATGGTTCGTTCCGTGGAACGATTCCTATAGTCTTTTGATATTCCGTTTTACCTAACCACGGTTCGGTCCAAGGAACGAATCATGGTGTATTTTGATATTCTGATTTTCCTATCCACGGTTCGTTCCGAGGTATGAATCTTGGTGTCTTTTGATATTCTGTTTTTCCTATCCACGGTTCGTTTTGAGGAACGAATCATGGTGTCTTTCGATATTCTGATTTTCCTATCTACGGTTCGTTCCAAGGAACGAATCCTTGTTTCTATTGATATTCTGTTTTTCCTATCCACGATTCGCTCCACGGTACGAATCCTGGTGTCTTTTGATAATCTGATTTCCCAATCCACGGTTCGTTCCGAGGAACCAATCCTGGTGTTTTTTGATATTCTAATTTCCCTATCCACAGTTCGTTCCGAGGAACGAATCCTGGCGTCCTTTGATATTCTGATTTTCTTATCCACGGTTCGTTCCAATGGAACGAATCCAGGTGTCTTTTCATTTTCCGTTTTTCCTATCCACGGTTCGTTCCAAGGAACGAATCCGGGTGTCTTTTGATATTCAGATTTTCCTATCCACAGTTCGTTCCGAGGTACGAATCCTGGTGTCTTTTGATATTCTATTCTTCATATCCACGGTTTGTTCCGAGGAACGACTCATGGTGCCTTTTGATATTCTGATTTTCCTCTCCATGGTTCGTTCCGAGGAACGACTCCTAGTGTCTTTCGATATTTTGTTTTTCCTATCCACGATTCGTTCCGAGGAACGAATCCCGGTGTCTTTTGATATTCTTATTTTCCAATCCACGTATCGTTCCGAGGAATGAATCCTGTTGTATTTTGATATTCAGTTTTTCCTATCCACGGTTCGTTCCGAGGAACGAATCATGGTGTCTATTGATATTCTGATTTCCTATCCACAGTTTGTTCCGAGGAACGAATCCTGGTGTCTTTTGATATTCTGATTTTCCTATCCACTGTTCGTTTTGAGGAACGAAACCAGGTGTCTTTTGATATTCTGATTTTCCTATCCATGGTTCGTTCCGAGGAACGAATCATGGTGTCCTTTGATATTCTGTTTTTCCTATCCACGGTTTTTTCCGAGGAACGATTCCTGCTGTCTTTTGATATTCTGTTCTTCCTAACCACGGATCGTTCGGCGGAACGAATCCTGGTGCCTTTTGACATTCAATTTTATCCTATCCACTGTTCGTTCCGAGGAACGAATCCTGGTGTCTTTCGATATTCTGTTTTTCCAATCCACGGTTCGTTCCGAGGAACAAATCCTAGTGTCAATTGATATTCTAATTTCTAAATCCACAGTTCGTACCGAGGAACGAATCCAGGTGTCTTTGATATTCTAATTTTCCAATTCATGGTTCGTTCCGAGGAACGAATCCTGGTGTCTTTCGATATTCAAATTTCCCAATCCACAGTTCGTTCCAATGGAACGAATCCTAGTGTCTTTTGATATTCAGTTTTTACAATCCACGGTTCGTTCCGAGGAATGAATCCTGGTGTCTTTTGATATTCTGATTTTCCTATCAACGGTTCGTTTCGAGGAACGAATCCTGGTGTCTTTTGATATTCTGATTTCCCTATCCACGGTTCGTTCCGTGGAACGAATCATGGTGTCTTTCGATATTCTGTTTTTCCAATCCACGGTTTGTTCCGAGGAACAAATCCAGGTGTCTTTTGATATTCTAATTTTCCAATTCACGGTTCGTTCCAAGGAACGAATCCTGGTGTCTTTCGATATTCAGATTTCCCTATCCACGGTTCGTTCCAATGGAACGAATCCTAGTGTCTTTTGAGATTCAGATTTTACAATCCATGGTTTGTTTCGAGGAACGAATCCTTGTGTCTTTTGATATTCTGATTTTCCTATCCACAGTTCATTCCGAGGAACGAATCCTGGTGTCTTTTGATATTCTGATTTCCCTATCCACGGTTCGTTCCTCGGAACGAATCGTGGTGTCTTTAGATATTTTGTATTTCCTATCCAGCGTTCGTTCCGAGGAACGAATCCTGGTGTCTTATGAATTTCTAATTTTCCTATCCATGGTTCATTCCGAGGAACGAATCCAGGTGTCTTTTGATATTCTAATTTTCCTATCCATGGTTCGTTCCGAGGAACGAATCCAGGTGTTTTTTGCTATTCTGATTTCCCTATCCACGGTTCGTTTAGAGGAACGAATCCTGGTGTTTTTCGATATTCCGATTTTCCAATCCACGGTTCGTTCCGAGGAACGAATCCAGGAGTCCATTGATATTATGTTTTTCGTATCCACGGTTCATTCCAATGGAACGAATCCGGGTGTCTTTTGATATTGTGGTTTTTCCTATCCACGGCTCGTTCCATGGTACGAATGCAAGTGTCTTTTGATATTCTATTCTTCCAATCCACGGTTCGTTCCGAGGAACGAGTCATTATGTCTTTCGATATTCCGATTTTCCTATCCACGGTTCGTTCAGAGGAACGAATCCTGGTGTCTTTTGATATTCTGATTTTCCTATCCACAGTTCGTTCCGAGGAACGAATCCTAGCGTCTTTTGATATTCTGATTTTCCTATCCATGGTTCGTTCCGCAGAACAAACCCCGGTGTCCTTCGATATTCTGTTTTTCCTATCCATGGTTCTTTCCGAGGAACGATTCCTGGTGTATTTTGATATTCCGTTCTTCCTAACCACGGATCGTTCCGCGGAACGAATCCTGGTGCCTTTTGACATTCAGTTTTATCCTATCCACGGTTCGTTCCGAGGAACGAATCATGTTGTCTTCCAATATTCTGTTTTTCCAATCCACGGTTTGTTCCGAGGAACAAATCCAGGTGTCTTTTGATATTCAAATTTTCCAATTCACGGTTCGTTCGGAGGAACGAATCCTGGTGTCTTTCGATATTCAGATTTCCCTATCCACGGTTTGTTCCAATGGAACGAATCCTAGTGTCTTTTGATATTCAGTTTTTACAATCCACGGTTCGTTCCGAGGAACGAATCCTGGTGACTTTTGATATTTTGATTTCCCGATCCACGGTTCGTTCCTCGGAACGAATCGTGGTGTCTTTAGATATTTAGATTTTCCAATCCAGCGTTCGTTCCAAGGAACGAATCCTGGTGTCTTATGAATTTCTAATTTTCCTATCCATGGTTCATTTCGAGGAACGAATCCTGGTGACTTTTGATATTCTAATTTTCCTATTTACGGTTCGTTCCGAGGAACGAATCCAGGTGTTTTTTGCTATTCTGATTTCCCTATCCACGGTTCGTTTAGAGGAATGAATCCTGGTGTTTTTCGATATTCCGATTTTCCTATCCACAGTTTGTTCCGAGGAACGAATCCAGGAGTCTATTGATATTCTGTTTTTCCTATCCACGGTTCATTCCAATGGAACGAATCCTGGTGTCTTTTGATATTGTGGTTTTTCCTATCCACGGCTCGTTCCATGGTACGAATGCAGGTGTCATTTGATATTCTATTCTTCCTATCCACGGTTCGTTCCGAGGAACGAGTCATTGTGTCTTTCGATATTCCGACTTTCCTATCCACGGTTCGTTCAGAGGAACGAATCCTGGTGTCTTTTGATATTCTGATTTTCCTATCCACGGTTCGTTCCGAGGAACGAATCCTGGTGACTTTTGATATTCTGATTTTCCTATCCACGGTTTGTTCCGCGGAACAAACCCTAGTGACCTTCGATATTCTGTTTTTCCTATCCATGGTTCTTTCCGAGGAACGATTCCTGGTGTCTTTTGATATTCCGTTCTTCCTAACCACGGATCGTTCCGCGGAACGAATCCTGGTGCCTTTTGACATTCAGATTTATCCTATCCACGGTTCGTTCCGAGGAACGAATCATGGTGTCTTTCGATATTCTGTTTTTCCAATCCACGGTTTGTTCTGAGGAACAAATCCAGGTGTCTTTTGTTATTCTAATTTCCATATCCACGGTTCGTACCGAGGAACGAATCCAGGTGTCTTTTGATATTCAAATTTTCCAATTCACGGTTCGTTCCGAGGAACGAATCCTGGTGTTTTTCGATATTCAGATTTCCCTATCCACGGTTCGTTCCAATGGAATGAATCCTAGTGTCTTTGCATATTGTGGTTTTTCCTATCCACGACTCGTTCCAAGGTACGAATCCTGTTGTCTTTTGATATTCTATTCTTCCAATCCACGGTTCGTTCCGAGGAACGAATCATGGTGTCTTTTGATATTCTGATTTTCCTCTCCACAGTTCGTTCAGAGGAACGAATCCTGGTGTCTTTTGATATCCTGATTTTAATATCCACGGTTCGTTCCGAGGAACGAATCCAGGTGTCTTTTGATATTCTGATTTCCCTATGCACGGTTCGTTCCGATATTCAGATTTTCCGATCCACGGTTCGTTCCGAGGAACGAATCCTGGTGTCTTTTGAAATTCTAATTTTCCAATCCACGGTTCGTTCCGCGGAACGAATCCTGGTGGCTTTTGATATTCTGATTTTCCTATGCACGGTTCGTTAAGAGGAACGAATCCTGGTTTTTTTTGCTATTCAGATATCCCTATCCACGGTTCGTTCCGAGGAACAAATCCTGGTGTTTTTCGATATTCCGATTTTCCTATCCACGGTTCGTTACGAGGAACGAATCCTGGAGTCTATTTATATTATGTTTTCCCTATCCACGGTTCGTTCCGTGGATCGAATCCTGCTGTCTTTTGATATTCTGATTTTCCTATCCACGGTTCGTTCCAAAGAACGAATCCTGGTGTCTTTTGATATTCTAATTTTCGTATCAATGGTTCGTTCCGAGGAACGAATCCTGGTGTCTTTTGATATTCTGTTTATCCTATACACGGTTCGTTCCGAGGAACGATTGCTGGTGTCTTTTGATATTCTGTTTTATCCTATTCACGGTTCGTTCCGAGGAACAAATCCAGTTGTCTTTTGATATTCTGATTTACCTATCCACGGTTCGTTCCGAGGAACGAGTCCAAGTGTCTTTTGATATTCTGATTTTCATATCCACGGTACGTTCCAATGGAACGAATCCTAGTGTCTTTTCATTTTCCATTTTTCCTATCCACGGTTCGTTCCGAGGAACGAATCCTGGTGTCTTTCGATATTCTGATTTTCCTATGCACGGTTCGTACCAATGAAACGAATCCTGGTGTCTTTTGATATTCTGATTTCCCTATCCATGGTTCGTTCCGAGGGACGAATCCTGTTGTCTCTCGATATTTCGATTTCCCTATCCACGGTTCGTTCCAATGGAACGAATCCTGGTGCCTTTTGATATTGTGGTTTTTCCTATGCACGGCTCGTTCCGAGGTACGAATCCTGGTGTCATTTGATATTCGATTCTTCCTATCCAGGATTCGTTCCGAGGAACGAATCATGGTGTCTTTCGATATTCTGATTTTCCTATACACGATTCGTTCCAATGAAACGAATCCAGGTGTCTTTTGATATTCTGATTTCCCTATCTACGGTTCGTTCTGAGGAAGGAATCCTGGTGTCTTTTGATACTCTTTTTTTCCAAACCATGGTTCGTTTCGAGGAACGAATCCTGGTGTCTTTGGATATTCTGATCTCCCTATCCACGGTTCGTTCCAATGGAACCAATCCTGGTGTCTTTTGATATTGTTGTTTTTACTACTCACAGCTCGTTCCGTGGAACGAATCCTGGTGTCTTTTGATATTCTATTCTTCCTATCCACGGTTCGTTCCAAGGAACGAATCATGGTGTCTTATGATATTCAGATTTTCCTATCTACAGTTCGTTCCGAGGAACGAATACGGGTGTCTTTTGATATTCTGATTTTCAAAACCACGGTTCGTTCGGAGGAACGAATCCTGGTGTCTTTTGATATTATAATTTTCCTAACCACGGTTCGTTCCAAGGAAAGAATCCTGGTGTCTTTCGATGTTCGGATTTCCCTATCCACGGTTCGTTCCAATGGAAGGAATCCTGGTGTCAATTGATATTGTGGTTTTTCCTATCCACGGCTCGTTCCAAGGTACGAATGTTGGTGTCTTTTGATATTCTATTCTTCCTATCCACGGTTCGTTCCAATGGAACGATTCCTGGTGTCAATTGATATTGTGGTTTTTCCTATCCACGGCTCGTTCCAAGGTACGAATGCTGGTGTCTTTTGATATTCTATTCTTCCTATCCACGGTTCGTTCCGAGGAACGTGTCATGGTGTCTTTCGATATTCCGA
>JAMKQA010001824.1:0-18513 GCA_024699735.1 Posidonia australis | reverse complement strand
TAGAGGAGCTATTCGATCCTACAATGTGACCAAACAAGGCTTCAACTCATTGAAGCTTTTTTCGCATTGCTAATCTGTAGCACCCGTAAAATTCATTTTGTAATTATTTACATTTATGAATTTTATTTCCTGGACGGGCGTTCTGAGGCCCATTGTGTGGTTCTGTGCTTTTGGGCTTGGGCCTCGTGGGCCGGCTTCTATTCGCGTGCCTTGTGCGTGGTTGGCACTGTGCATTGTGGCACTGTGCGTGTGGTGCCCAAGTGTAGGGTCCACGTGGAGCCCACGCTCGTGGGCCGTTGGTTGTGGCTGGTGGTTGGGCAGAGTGATTGGTTGCTTGTGCGGTGTGTCGGTGGCTGAGACGTGCAGGTGAGCATGTTCCCAACTACTACAAGCGCAGGCTTTATAAGCCGCACCGCACTCCTCCGTCGCTCATCGCCGTCTTCTTCTGTCCTTTTCCTCCCCCAGCGCACACTTCTCCCTCCCCACCCTTCTTTCCCTTCCTCCCCATTCCTCCTTCCCCGCCCCTTCTCCTTTCCCCCTTCTCCTTCCACCAGTCTCCCCTATTTCCTCCCCTTGTGACGCATCAAGAGAGAGAGAGATTGGGAGTGAAGCGGAAGGGCTGTGGTGGCTCATGGCGGTGCATGGAGCTTGGGTGGATCGTCCTCGGGGTCGCGGTGAGGCCGTGGTTGCCGGAGTTTGCTGGAGTAGACCAGAGATTGTCGGAGCTCATTTTGAGGTATGCATCTCCACCTCATGCAATAGAGAGCATGAAATTGGTAGAAAATACTAGGATTGCATGGAATCTAGGTAAATTTACATTCCTAGAATTTATTGTGATTTTATGAGAATTTATGGTAAATTTATTGGCAATTATGGCGGGGGTTGCTTTTTGGGTCCTTTTGACCCTTCTGCCTTTCCGATTTTATATCTTGATGCATGGTGAATGGATTTTAGTTTTGTTTGTTGGGATTTAGAGTAGACTCGAGGGTCTATATCTAATGTTTTATACAAGATTTTTGGTGCTTGTTTATTGGGTCCGATCAGAGGTCCCAGTTGGGGCGATTTCGGACAATAGGGTTTAGGTTGTTTTCTGTTTTTCGCAGAATTCAGCATACCGAACCATTTCAGTATGCCGTTTTCTGTCAAATTAGGTCCTCTAGTCTAAATTCGGTCATCCGATTTTGGACGGTCGCTAGAATCAGGAGAATTAGTTCTACCGAACCAATTTCGGTATACCGAATTTGGCCTGAGTGTTGACCGTTGACCTGATTCAGTCGACCGATCCCGATCGGTCTACCGAACCAGGGATTTTCAACATACCAAACCTGTTTTTTGGCATGCCAATTCTGGGCCCAAATATGCTTATAAAATGTGTTTTCTGAGGGCTTCTGGATTGCTATGTTTTGTCCCTGTAAGATGGGATTGTGGGCCGTCAGCGGTGGTTCCCTGGGACACCTGACGTGTTGCTTTGCCGAGGTTTTGGAAGAATTTTCAAAGATATGAAAATGGTTTTGGAAATGGATTTCAAAGAAATAGTTAGCCTGTTTTGGAAAATGTTTTCCTGGTTTTCTGTGAGCGGGCCGAGACAGTGTGGGACTGTGTCGTCGGGACCAAGGAATGTGACGACATTCTCTAGTGGTCGGGTGCGACTCCTTGGTTGAGGTCGAGGGTTGAGATACCTGAGGCTGAGGGGCGTCGGGTCCTAGAGGTATGAGACTCCTTGACTGTCGTCTCAAGGCTAGAGTTGTGGTCCGCGGGTTGAGGTGTCTTGTGGCATGACGGGGAGGTATGATACTCCTACTGTCGCTGTGAGCACTGAGGCTCGGGTGTCGTCGAGTGTGGAGGTATAACACTCCCTCCTAAGCACCGTGTGTGGAGGACGCCGTGAGGAGGCGGACCCTGTAGTGGCCAGTGCGGGTGGGACACGTGCCCCGTAGCTGGTAGCGTCCTGAGAGACAAGACAGTCTTCCCAAGGAGGGGTTGGCTTTGTGAGGGTTCTCCAAGTGGGAGAATCGCGGGATGGTGGTTGGCTCCTGCACAGGATGGCACATCGTGGCAGTGCAGAACGCCGTGGTCGCTCCTCAGTGGACTGCGTGTGGCCAAAGTTAGGTTGCCTGGCACCGGGCTTCCCGACTCACTATGTGTGGTTTTGGCCATTGAGGGCCTTTGCTTGTGGCTTTGGGCTACTAGAGCCCCGATTGTGGTTTTGGCCAATGTGGGCCTGGTTTATGAGGTTTTGAGAATATGGTTTGCGAAATGAATTTAAAAGGAAAATTGATTATAGTTTTGTTTTCCGCGATTTTCGTGAGGTGCGTACTGGGTGACTTTGGTCACTCATGCGTTTTCCTTGTGGTTTTGGTTTGTAGGTGTGGACATGAGATTGGTTTAGCATAGTGCATATAGTCTGGAGTCCCCTAGCCGTACACACAGGTTCCTGGTAGTTAGATATTTACTGTTTGGCTTTAATTTTTCCGTAATTTAATTGTTTTAAATTATTGTGGAAAATTTAGGGTGTGAAAGTTTTTGGTATCAGAGCTTAAAGTTCACTAGGTTGCATTACACCTAGGGTGTCCAGTCTAGAGACACTATAGGTTTTGCATGCATGTAGAGTCTACATCCGATTTTTGCCACTATTTTGTGGTTGTTGCTTTGTCTGTGGTGCAGGTACTTTGCCTTTCTTCGGCAGGATGCTTCTTCATGGTCGTAAGAGCAAGGCCCCTGTCGAGGAGACCAAGTCCCGAGAGGACGCGGGCGGATGGAAGGCAGTTCGCACGGAACTGAGGAGTTTGGTACACGGGATCTCTCACGCGTTCAGCAAGAGTAATACTAGTGAGCCGTTGGGTGACCCGTTGATGAACCAGTTCACGAAGCTTCATCCGCCATCGTTCAAGGGCAAGGTCAGTGTTGATGAGAGCGAGGCCTAGTTGGAGAAGGTGATGAAGATGCTGGAGAGAATGGCGTGCCCGGAGTAGCGTTGGGTGCGGCTGGCGACCTACCTGCTAGATGGTGACGCAGATAGGTGGTGGAAGTCTGTGAGGCAGCTGAAGTTCCCAGACTCAGTCACTGTTAGCATCCAGTGGAAGGATTTCAAGGCAGCCTTCTATGACAAGTATTTTCCCGCTCATGTGAAGGAGCAGCTTCGTTGAGATTTCCGGAGTCTAGAGCAGGGCACGATGTCGGTGCTTGAGTATGAGACTGAGTTCGCCTGACAGGAATTCTTTGCTCCTGCCTATGAGTCTGAGGAGGAGCGGGTGTAGAGGTTTCTGGACGGCTTGACCCCTGGGCTACGGGTGAAGGTGATAGGCTGTAGGTGCCACACTGTGGAGGACATGGTTGGGATGGCTTACCGCTTGGAGGCGGAGCATCAAAACTTTTTGGAGAGTCATCCCAAAGGGAAGGGTAAGTCTTCTTTTACCTCCCAGTTCTCTTTCTCCGGTCCTCCAACTGCCAGTAGTTCAAGTAGCCCTGAGAAGAAGTAGAAGGCAAGGTCAAGTGTTTCCTCTGTGGGCCGACGGAGTTTTGCTAGGGGTAGCGGAGCTGGCCTCAGTCAGACAGGGTCCAGTGCTCCCAATGGGAATCAGTGCTTCAACTGTGGTTAGGTGGGCCACATCGCTGCATTTTGTCCCCAACCTAGACGGACTCCTAGCTCGTTGGTGTTGCTTTGTTTGGCCATCAGGTTCTTTTAGTGTGGCTGGCCAGATGGCCAAAGTCTTGTTTAACTCTAGGAGTTCTTTCTCCTTTATCTAAGAGTCTTTCGCGGCGGAGTTGGGAGAGAGACCAGCTAGTCTGGCCTTTCATCTCAGTGTGGTGATGTCACTGGGAGAACACAATTTGGCATGGAGGTATCTACAGTCTGTCGACTTGACACTGAATGGTAGAGAGTTCGACGCCAGCTTGATAGTGATGGACATGTAGGAGTAAGAAGTGATACTCGGCATGGATTGGTTGGCACAGCAGTCCGCTTTGATCGACTGTGCTCAGAGGAGAGTTTGTTTTGGGTCTCCTAAGAATGGGTCTTTCTTTGTGCAAGGTGGGTGTCAGGATGAGCCTAAGCTTGTCATTTCAGCTATGAAGGCTTATAAGTCTTTGGTCAGGGGTTGCATGGGGTATCTAGCCAGTATAGTTACCTCCACTTCTCCTAAGTTGGGTGTTCACAACGTCTCTGTGGTGTGTGAATATCCCAATGTTTTCCCTGACGATTTGCCTGGTATGCCACCTCACAGGGTAGTAGAGTTCTTGATCGATCTGATCCCTAGTTCTGGTGCTGAGTCGAAGCCTCCTTATCGCATGGCACCAGCAAAATTGCCAGAGCTCAAGACTAAGTTGCAAGAGTTGCTGGACAAATGGTTTATCAGGCCGAGTGTGTCTCTGTAGGGAGAGCCTATCTTTTTCGTCCGCAAAAAGGATGGTTCGCTCCGACTGTGTATAGATTATCAGGTTTTGAACCAGATCATGGTGAAGAACAAGTATCCCTTGCCCTGCATTGATAACCTGTTCGACTAGTTGTAGTCTGCATCGATGTTCTCGAAGATTGATCTAAGGTCAAGGTAGCTGAGATGACATACTGAGGGCCTGCGCCTTGGACTTTGGTGGTAGTTGGGAGAATCACTTACCTCTGATTGGGTTTGCATATAATAACAGTTACCATGCCAATATTGGTATGGCACCATATGAGGCACTGTATGGCTGACCCTGTAGGACACCCACTTGCTAGAGTGAGGTGGGTGAGAAATAGTTAGTGGGGCCCGAGATCGTACAACAGTACAAAGGCAAGGTAGATCTGATCAGGAAGAGGTTGTTGTCTGCCTAGAGTCGGCAGAAGAGCTATGTAGATAGGAGGGAGAGACCTCTGGAATTCGAGATTGGAGACTTCATTTTCCTGTAGGTGTCACCAACAAAGGGTGTGATGCGGTTCAAAAAGAGAAGTAAATTGAACCCAAGATACATCAGACCATACCAGATTACTAAGAGGGTTGGTGAGGTGACTTACAGACTAGATCTACCATTAGAGTTGGTTGTGTACACAACACCTTTCATGTATCTATGTTGAGGAAGTGTTTGACCGATGCGTCCCAAGTGATACCAGTGTAGCCAAAGGAGCTACAAGAGGACTTATCTATGGTGGAAAATGTAGCTCAAATACTGGACAGAAAAGAGAAAGTCCTCAGATTTAAAGTAATTCCATTGGTGTTAGTTTAGTGGCAACACCATGGTATCGAGGAGGCTACTTGGGAGCGTGAGGTGGACATCCAGAGACAGTACCCCTACTTATTTTACTAGAGCTGAATTTCGAGGACGAAATTCTTTTAAGGGGGTAGGATGTAACATTTGGGCCTGATTATCCATTTTTAATTGTAAACCATGTAATTAATTGTAATATTGTATAAATGATTTATTAATTGATAACCAATTGTTTCTAGTGGGTGTGAGGGTTTGGTTGGCTTTCTGTGTACCTACTTGTGTTTTGGGACCAATGTGGAGTCCGGTTTGAGAATGCACAGTTGCCTCGATTTGCTTGCGCATCCTTTTCTCTTTTCTTCTTCCTCTCTTTTTCTCTTTTCCCTCACGAGTCCTCACCATCTTCGTCTTCTCTCTTCTTCTTTTCCAACCTGTGCCACCACCGACAGACACTTGTGCCTCCCCGTCCCCTCCGACATGAGGGCGATGAGATGGGTAGTCGGTGCCATGTGGGAGGTGGAGGAGATAAAAGGGAAGGAGGCTAAGGGAAGAAGGGGGAACCGAGGGGAGGAGGAGGGAAAAGGAGAGGAGACGAACCGAGGAGCTAGAGGGAGAGGAGGAGAGCTGAGCCATGTACGCCGTCGTCATGAGCCGTACGGGTCGCGTTAGGGTGCAGTGTAGTCGCCGAAGTGCCATTGGAGGTACGCGACCTCTCTCTCTCCTCCGTTCTTCTCTTACAGCATGCCATGTTAAATGCATGAAAAATCATGTAAAATGTGATGAACTTCATGAATATGAAGATATCATGTGGTTAGGATGAAAATTTGTTGGTTAACATGAGATTTAGGGATGTAAGCCATAGTAACTCAAAACGAGCTTTACTCTTTTGTGATTTTCGTATGGATTGCATGATGAATGGATTTGTGAATGGTTTGAGCGGTTTTAAAGTTGACTCGAGGGTCCACACCCTAAGGTTTATTTGTATTTTGTGATACATGTTTGGGGTGTCCGTCGGAGGCTCCCACTTCCGGCGAACGAATGGTTGATGGCAGGGGCTGTGTGTAGAACACGGGAGATTCGATATGCCAAACTGGGTTCAGCATACCAAATCCCTGTCAATTTATGTAGGGGCGCTTGGTTTCGGTAGACCGAAAACCTTCGATTGATCGAAACAGGAGGTTTCGGTATACCAAAAGTATTCGGTATACCAAATCAGTGATTTTCGGTATACCGAATTTTAATTCGGTCTGCCATTTTTATCCCCTGGCCCATATGAATAAATGAGCATAAATGATGGAAATAAAAGGTTTTAAATGAATAATGAGCGTTTGTTAATGACGTTATCCCTATGAAAATGTCATGGAGGAATATGAAACTCAAATAAGTAAATTTGGGAATGGTCTTGGGTTTGAAACCCTAAGAATGAATAAAAGTGATTAAATGTGTGGTTTTTGGGCATAAGACCCAATTTATGGTTTTTTAAGCATGGTTTTAAATGAATTTGAGTTGGGACCCCAGTAGAGGGTCATGTGATGCTTGGAACAATTCCTGCAACGAAAGGAATGGAATGGAAATGGTTTTGGAAGGACGAACTCAAGAGTTTTGGAAATAAAACACTAATAATGTATTATGGAATCACGAGGATTGGTGTCGGCAATGTTGTAGGAAAATGACACTCCAAAGAAACTAATTATCAAACACGATCATGGTTGCCAGTGTGAGGTCACGAGTGGATGGTGTCGATAAATTGAAAAACATCAATTGTCAGACACGACCGTGGTCACCAATGTTTGTGACGGCTGAGGCTAGGTCATTGAACCTAGTTGTTCAGGTCACCGATGGGACGTCAGATAAAGACGTATCCTCGTGCATAAATGAAAAGAAATTGAGGCCAGTGGGTCATGGCAGTGTCCTCCTGCACGAGGAACTTCACCGTGCCACTGCAGGAAGGTAGGGGAAATGGTGTCCTCACTACTGCTTGTGTGTCTGGTTACCCCTGATCAAGGTAACACCAATAATGAAAAGTGGAAATGAATAAGAAAAGTGTGGTTTTGTAAAAATGAGAGAAATTTGGTTTAGGTTGATTGGACTTATGAATGGTCCTAAAAAAAAAAATCCTGGAATCAAATAAGAATTGTGTTTTAACTAATTACCAGCCAATGTTGCGGTTATAGTTTTGGGTCCTAAGAGGCACTGTGTTTTAGGCTGGACCTGCTAGAGTATGTGAATTTCTCAGATTATGCGAAAGGTTTTGAAAAGTATAAAAAGATAGAAATAATGAGATTTGGAAAAGAATATGGTTTCCGAAACAAATTTCCAAATATTTCAAAAGAAAAGGAAATGTGAATTTTGAGAAAAGTATATTCTTGGGAATAGATTCCCATATGATTTCAAAGGAAAGAAGGGAATAATGTGTTAAAATTGGATTTTTGAAAGAAAACCAAGTTTTGAAAATTAAAAGTTGTATTTTAGCGTTTTACTAGATTTTGTTGTTTGTGTGTTTGGGGCGCGTACTAGGTGACTTAGATGTCACTCATGCGTGCTTTGGTTGATTTTCAGGTGCAGTCGAGTTTCGGTGCCAGAGTCGGAGCTTCTAGCCGCACATCGTTTCCTAGAGGTGAGCCTTAGTTACAGTTATTTAATTATTGCAGTAATTAGTGTAATTGTGCTTATGATACTGTGATTTTGGTAGCGTGCCCGGAGTCCAGGCGTTACTCAAGATTAGTAGCACAAGGATACAATCAAGAGGAAGGAATAGACTTTGATGAAGCATATGCTCCTGTGGCTAGATAAGAATCAATTAGGATGCTTTTAGCCTATGCTAGCCATTTAGGTTTTAAGTTATTCCAAATGGATGTCAAGAGTGCATTCTTAGATGGATTTGTAGAAGAAGAGATCAATGTTAAGCATCCTCTGGGATTTGAGAATGAGACCTATCTGGATCATGTTTATTGGTTGAATAAGGCACTTAATGGATTAAACACACACCAAGGGCTTGGTATGAAAGATTAAGAAAATACTTAATTGATAATAATTTTACAATTGGTGCAATAGACACAACATTATTCACAAAGCAAGTAGAAAAGGATCTATTAATAGTCCAGATCTATGTAGATGATATTATTTTTGAATCTACAAATGAAAAATTATGCAATGAATTTTCAATGATCATGCAAAAAGAATTTGAGATGAGTATGATGGGTGAATTATCATTCTTTCTAGGGCTTCAAATAAAACAAACTCAAGAAGGAATATTTATAAATCAAGAAAATATACCAATGAATTATTAAAGAAATTTGGGATGGAGAATAGCAAGATAGCTAAAACCCCTATGAGTACATCCACTAGGTTGGGAAAAAATGAATTCGGACAATAAGTGGATCAAAAATTGTTTAGGAGAATGATAGGATCCTTGTTGTACTTAACTGCTAGTAGGCCAAGCATTATGTTTAGTGTATGTCTATGTGTCAGATTCCAAGCCTCTCCAATGGAATCACACTTAACTGCAGTTAAGAGAATTCTTAGATATCTACGAAGATCTATCACATATGGGCTATTTTACCCTAGCAAGACTAGCTTGGACCTAGTAGGATATAATGATGCGGATTATGTTGGGTGTAGGACTGATAGGAAGAGCACCAGTGAAACAAGTCAATTTTTGGGACATTCCTTGGTCTCTTGGTTTAGTAAGAAACAAAATATCGTGGCATTTTCAACAACTGAGGCTGAGTACACTGTAGCTGGATGTTGTTGTGCACAAATTCTTTGGATAAAACAAACACTAAAAGATTTTAGTTTAAACTTATCAACTACCTCAATATATTGTGATAATACAAGTACCATTAACTTATCTAAAAATCCAGTTCATCATTCAAGAAATAGGCATATTGAAATTAGACATCATTTCCTACGAGATAATGTACTTAAAAATAACATAAAATTAGAATTTATTTCTACAACAAAACAATTAGCAGATATTTTTACAAAACCCCTGGATGAATTGCAATTCATTAACATTAGAAGGGAATTAGGAATATGCAAAATTTCAAATATGATATAAAAATTTTACTTTCTGTAGCGTTTCGGAATACCGATTGTATCTACTGAAAATTACTGAATCAGCATACCAAAAATTAACGGTATATCGATTTTATGACAGTTTCTTTTGAACTGATCTCTTCGAAATACTGAAAAGTTCTAGTATATCAAATCCCCTGAGTCACAATTTTCGGCATACCGATTCATATACCGAAGGTTGTTCCGAAAATCCCTATAATGGATTTCAGCATACCGAATTAGTCGCGAAACCCATTTTAAACCTAAAACCTAGGTTCATTTTTCATTTCATTTGAGATACAGCCGACCGATTCTCTCCACTGAAACCCTTCCTCCTCATCTCCAACCCTTGAATCTCTCCATCTCCGATCTTCCACTGCCTCCTTGATCCTTCCCTTCTCCTTCCTTACCGGTTCCTTCCCCTCTTCGTTAAGAATGGCCTCCAAGAAATTGGTTGCTTCTCGTGGAAAGAGGAAACAAGCTGAGAAAACGTCGAGAGCCTCCGATAGCCACTCTCAAAGGTATCGATTTATTGACAATGAGGCTGAACAAGCACACCAAGATAGATTTACAAATAGAGAGGTACTCACTAGAAGACGCATAGTTTTTAATGAACTCGATTCCATTAAACCATTGTTTGAGTTTCAAGGATTGATCCTTTTTTTAAGTTCCATCGGTGATAGACTTTATTATCCTAATCTTGTGTCTCAATTTTATGCCAACATGACCTATTCCCATTCTCTAGCCCATTCTTACATTTGTGGGAATACTATAGATTTTGATGATGTGTTACTAGGTCAATTGTTTAAAATTCCATCTTCAAGGACCAATATTACTTTATCTATTTATGAATTAGATTGGTCCTACTCTGAAATCAACAAAGCTATATCTTTGAACCCTTGGAGTACTTTTAAACCCAGTAAGATTAAACAACTTACCAAACAATCATGTCTCATTGCCTATATTGTGGCCGCCAATCTAGTCCAAAAGAAAGCTCACCAAGATGAGTTGAGTGAGCTCACTTGCAAGGTGGTCTATGCCATAACCAAACAAATTCCTATCAATTGGGGTCAAGTAATCTTCCAATGCATGACCCATGTAAAAACAAAGTTATCTTTTGGTCCTCCTTTAACCTACCTATTTGAAAACTATGATATTCCCCTAGATGATGAACAAAGCCTACCTGTTAAATCAAAACCTTTAGGAACCCAAGCCATGGAAAAAATGGAACAATCTATCGAGCTTCATAATAAAATTAAAAATCTTCCTGAGGGTTCCTCTTTTGTGCCACAACAAGCCCAAGCAAGAGTCGAAGATACAAGCTCTGAAGATGAAGAGGAGAGAGAGTCGAGTATGTCCAAGAAATTGGATCTCATTCAAAAACAAATGTTGGAGATGTGTCTTTATCAAAAGCAAATGATGGACATTCAGTTACAACAACAGAAGTTGATTTCTGATTTGATGCTTCAACAACAACAACAACATCAAGAATACAAGGAGAGTATACAGAAACTCAGTGATCGAGTCGACATGTACCAAGACACTCTTTAGGACTATAACCAGGATATTCTTGAACATATTAATCCTCCATCTCCTTAAAAATAGTTGTAACATCGTTTCTGTGGAATTTTGATAATTGGACATATTTTGATATTTGGACTATTAAAGACTTTATCAATGTTTTGACTTCATATGGATATGTTTGTCTGGGTTATTTGATATGTGATTGTATGGAAATATTGGTCTATAACACAAAGGGGGAGAGGTTTGCATAACATTTCATTTGGGTAGCTTTTTTATTATGCCAAAAAGGGGGAGAAATATAGTATAAATGTAAATATCAATATCAAAAATATAGCATATATGAAAATATCAAAAATTCATAAGGGGAGCTTATTTTAAGGGGGAGTCCACTATTGGTGATAGGGGGAGTTTATTAAAAATTCTTATCTTTTATGTTTAGAACTCATATTTGATATTTTGATTTTATCATCATCAAAAAGGGGGAGATTGTTGGAAATATATTATATGTTTTGATGATGACACTTGGATTAATGAATTTTTGTCTATATTTTCATGTAAGGAAAAAGGTTGAAGAATTGTAATACTTGAGTCATGTAAATTCCATGGAATATGTTGTAAAATGTATATGTAAAGTTATACTTAGAAAATTTATTGAAAAAATTAAAGAAGAGCCAAATTCGACATACTGAACCAAATCGGTATACCAAATCAGAGAGAAATGACACAAGCATCGGTGTTCCGAACCAAATGTGGAAAATTAAAGAAAGGATCAAAAACGGATACTGGAGAAAAATCAGCATACCAAACTAGGAAGAAATGACACAAGCAACGGAGCTTCGAAAAAGAAATGTGGAGATAAGCTGAAGACAAAACGACATACCGGACTAAAACGGTATACCGAATCAGGAGAATTCGGCATACCAAAATGTTTCCGGCATACTGAATTGCTCGTGAGTTGCAATTTAAAGATGCAAATGGCATTCTAAAAGTCAAAATGGCATACCGATGGACTAGCTGTTTATGACCGTTTCTATGGCCGTTAGACACATCTTTTAGTAGTCCTTTAGCTATAAATAGAACCCCCATAAGCCTTGATAGGACACATATTGGTATACTTGTAATCCTTGAGAATTGTGCTACATCCTTGTCCTTAATTTCTCTCCACAAGGCCTGTACTGTAATCTCGATTAAAAGTGCTCTGTGAAAGGGGAATTCATCTGTTGTAAAGCTACAAAGAAGGCGCTCTAGCTTCTCAGGGTACGAGAAGTGGAAGGAGCAAAGATTGAGTTGGTGGGACTACCAACACGAGTAACTGTTTATTTTTAAAGTATAAGGGAAAATCTCAAGAGGGTCTTGAGGACTGGACTAGACCAGGATTTTGGCCGAACCACTATAAATTGCATGTGTATTCAATTTCTCTCATCTCCTTTCTTTGCATGAAAATAGTTTAACTTTCAAATATATATATAATCTTGTAGTTGTTGCGTGCTTTAATTGTTTGAAACACCTCATATTTTCTAACTTAAATTAAATTTGAAAAAGTAATAACTAAGATTAAAATTCTCTATTCACCCCCCTCTAGAGAAGCCACTCGATCCAACAACACTAGCCGAATATCCTATACTACCCCTTGCTAGAGAGTGATAGGCCTTTATTGTTGAGATTACCTTCTTCGGCTCTCTCGATCTTACTTCTTGTACCATATACCATTCTTGGCCAAGACATTGTGCCAACACTCTCTTCTTGGCATAACCAATCATTGCTAAATATTGCGCCAATCAGTCCATACCCAATATTACATCATACTCCTGCATATTTATTACTATCAGACTGGCCTTGAAGTCCTTGTCTCCCATCTTAACGTCGATTGACTGCAGATATCTCCATGCTAGGCTATGTTCCCCCAACCAAGTCACTACATCAAGCTGAAAAGCCAACCTAGCTGGCCTTTCTCCAATTCATCCATAAATGACTCAGAGATAAAAGAGAATAAACTCTCTGAGTCAAAGAACACCCTAGCCATTCGATCAACCACTAGAAAGGAACGTAATAACAACACACATCTTAACTACAAACCACAATTGTTATTGAGAATAATACTGAATACATTACTACATGGGGAGTAAAAGATCTACAATACATGACTCTCATTGCTCGTTACCTTCTACAACATCCCTTGAAGGTCCAGCATCAGGGGTAGATATTGCGAACAATCGTCCTTTAATTAGTTAGTGAGGTGTGTCCCCAGCTAGCTTTGGAGGATCAGGGCAACTCCATTGAATATGCTTAGTCTTCCCGCAATTGTAGCACATCACACTATTCCAAATCTATTGTCGATGAGTACACTGCAACGTTATGTGCCCCATCTGTCCACAAATGAAACAAGATTTTCCTCCCCACGAGCCACTATTTGAACTAATCTAACTGTGTCTAGTGCTACCTTTCTCAACAAGACTGTGTCTTTCCTCAACAACTGAATCAGAACATTCCTTTCTTTTCTTCCTGGAGCTCAAAGAACTCTTAGAGCTCGGTATCCTAGAAGTTGAAGATCACGAAGTGAACATCTTTCCCTTCCCCTTGGGCTGACTTTCTAAGAACGGCTTGTGCTCATCCTCGAATTGGACAACTAGGTCCACTACACCTACCAAAGGTCGGCATTGGTAGCCTAAGACCTTTAGCCTGAGTCCCGGGTTCAATCCTTCAATGAATCTCTTAGCCCTGCACTACTCTGTATCAAATATTTGCGTAAATTGCTCCAACCGAGTGAAGGTCGCTTCATACTTCGTTACTGTCATGCTACCCTACTTCAGGTTCTGGAACTCCCTATCCAGCCTGTCCTTCTCATGCTTCACAAAATACTTCTTATAGAAAATGTCCTAGAAATCTTCCTAAGAAAACATCAATAAATCAAAGCTTGGGAACTTCAGATGGCGCGTGACTCTCCACCATTGGTCAACGTCGCCCTTAAACTGGAAGGTCACTAGCTGAACCCACTTCTCTTCTAGGCACTCCATATCCTCCAAGATCTTCTTTACCTCCAATAACCAAATCTCACATTCTTTCAGCTTACCTCAGCCATCGAATTCAATGCACTCAATCAACGAAACTCCTTGAGCTACGGATTTTCCTTAGTCCCATACATGTTGCCTTTGCTGAAGGATTGGACAATCTCCCACATCATATTGTTCAGCTCTTGTTGCAGTCCTCTCCATCTGTTATCCTTCCCCATACCAGAGTTTGATGTCGAAGTCATACCTCTACCTCTACCTTTGAGCACCATCCTAATGCCACCACAAAACACACAACAAATCAGGTGCAAGTGCTTCACACTGTGCAGTCCTTAAGGAGCCATCAGACTTGATACTCTAAGCTAATGTACTTAGTGTAACCTAGGTTCTGACACCACTCTGTAATGCTCATTTATGTTACATACTAGTATCAATACTACCCAAGTATTATTACTAAATAAATAACTATGAAAAACTAAATTTAACAAAAAATATTAACAATCTACCACTACACAGAATCATGGTGTGTAGCTACATGGCTCCAAACGATGTGCACCAGGACTGGACTACACTCTTTATTTTGTATCTAGAAGCAAAAATACAAAGAAAATATGTGTGAGTGACATCAATGTCACCCAATATGCACCTACCAAAAATCGAGACTGGAAAACACTAGAGGTCTACATAAGGCACACAAAATCAAACCAAAATAGGAGAAACACCAGAGCCGTAAATTCCAATTATAGATACTTGGAAATCTACTTTACAAACCATGTCTTTTCAAATCATAGCCATCATTTCCTTTAAAATCTTATGCATCGTTGAAAACCACTTTATGCATTTCAGAAAAGTCAAATTACGGCTAGAATCCAACTCAAAACCACATACACATAGTGTGAAAACTTGTCAAGTCATCCTAGCCATGGGCACTCAACTAGCAAGTAGTCAGTAAGGCTCCAACTCTAACCCTAGTGTACTGTCATGGTGAACTATCTCATGCAGGAGTTCAACTGCCATAGTCGTAGCCTCACAAAATCAACAAATCACACAGCATGGGATGCATCCTACCGACGTCCCTTAGTGCTTGAGCACCTAGGGACTTGAATCCTACACCCAACAAGCATTGGCACTAAGGGGAATTTAGGACTCCTATACCATGGACCCTGTAGTACCACAACTATAGCCATGAGGACTCTATCCCTAAACATTTGCATTTTCTTTTAAAATCATTTTCCAAAACATTTTTATCATATAAATCATTTTCCTATTTCAAAACACTCTTTTCAATTCAAAAGTACTTCAAAACATTCTGATCAGGGTAGGCCATGTTGGTTAGATGCGCTAGGAGAATCCACTAACACCTCACACTCACTAGTCATGCCACAAGATTGTGTTACCAATTTGCACTAGCACCTCACGCTTGCCAATCGCACCTGACCCTTAAAAATTAACAATAACCTAGAAATAAAGATCATCAAAAATCGCTAGTTTTAGGAACTCAATGAAATCTCAACACAAGCTACCAAAAATCTCACAAAATATACCAAAGTGAAGAACTCAAAGTGATCTACATTTTGAGACAAAAACCACGAGAATTCACTAACTATAGCTCAAGTTATAAAAATTTAAAGCAAACGACTCATTTGGTTTAATAGTAGCTTTACCCTTCAAAATTTGTTGAAGAACACTTGAAAAATTCCATAAAATTAGGTAATCACTACCAATCATCAAGAGTAGGCTAAACAACATATTTTTCATTAATCCATACATAATTAAGGGAAAAGAAAATAGGTAGGATGCGTACTTGAAGTCGTCGATGAACCCTTTCTTCTCCAGTAAGCCTCTCACACTTCCTCCTTCTCTGCTTAGCTCCTCCTTCCCTCTCTCAGACTCTCCCTCTCACTCTCTCTTTCTTCCTCTCTTCCTCTCTCCCTTTCTCTCTCTCTTGCTCTACATCTCAAGCACTTGACGCCAAGGGTCCTTTTATGGACCTTCTGTTGCTAATAGCTCCCATGAGACATGGGCAAGGCAATGAGTGACATCTGGGCCTGATTATCCATTTTTATTTGTAAACCATGTAGTTAATTATAATATTGCTTAAATGGTTTATTAATGGATAATCTGTTATTTCTTGATTGTGTGAGCTTGTGGTTGGTTGTCTGTGCGCCTGTTTGTGATTTGGAACCAATGTGGAGTCTGGCTTGAGGGTGCACAGTCGTCTCGATTTGCATGCCTGTCTTATCTTCCTTTCTTTTCATTCATTTTCTCCATCCTTTTCCTTCCTCTCACGAGCCGCACACTATTTTTCCCTCGTCTCCTTCCCATCCCCGACCCGTGCCACCAGCGACACCGATCCGTGCCTCGCCGTCTCCTCAAATGCGATGGGCAATCGACACGACGCGGGAGGAGAAGAGGATAAATGGAGGCTGCGGCATGTGGAGAGAGGAAGGGGTGACAGAGAAAGGAGGAGAGGGAGAAGATCGGCGCGTAATCGAGGTGGTGGTGAGCCACTCGTGTGTTCCGCCGGCAGAGGAGGCTTCGCCGGGGCGAGAGGAGGCTTCACCGGGGCGCGAGGAGGTTCGCTGGAGGGGGGAAGGTCGCCGGGGGCTGAGCTAGGTACGCGACCCCTTTCCTTTCCTCCGTTTGGTGTTTTGTTAATAGTAGGTTAAAGCAAGAAAAATTGTGATAAATGCATGAAAAATCGTAGAAAAATAGTAGGGATGATGGAAATGAGATAAATGATGGGAATGTATAGGGATCATGGTAGATTGTGTGAATTTCGTGAGTTTTGGGTAGATATGCCCTAAATGTTTTAAGGTTTAACTCTGAGCATGTTTCCTTTGCGAATTTATATCTCCTTGTATGGTTGATGGAATCATGAATAGATTGTCGGGTTTTGAAGTAGACTCGAGAGTCTACACCCTGTGATTTACTTGTAATTTATGGTGTATGTTTGGGGGGTTCGATTGTGACTCCCACTTTGGGCGAACTCCACCGCTGCAAACAGGGGTGTGCCCTGTCTGCGTGGAATTCGGTATGCCAAAATCCTGACAGATTAAGCCAGATACCTAATATCGGCAGACCGAAAACACCCAGTCGACCGATTCAGGGGATTTTGGTATACCGAAAATATTCGACATACTGAACCAGGGAATTTCGGTATGCCGAACTGGAGATTCGGTCTGCCGTTTTTTCCCTGAGTCTGGTATGCATGAATGTGGTTTTGAATAAAGGATAAATGGTATTTTGAGCATGTGTTGATGATGTTTCCCCATGTAATGACATGGAGGAATGTGGGACCCAAACAAATGGATTTGGGTGTGATTTTGGACTTGAGACCCTATAAATAAATGAAAAGATGGTTTTATGTGGTTTTAGGCATGAGACCCAATTTATGATTTTAAAGTATGGTTGTAATGATTTGAGTTGGGACCCCAGTGGAGGGTTGAGTGTTGCAAGGAGACAGAGTCCTGCAACGAAAAGAATGGGAAATGGTTTTGAAATGGAATACTGATAATGTGGTTGCCGAGCTCATAGCGGTGTAGGCTGAGCCTGCGCTTTCATACCTAGTTGTTCGGGTCACCGATGGTGTAGGCTGAGCCTGGGTCATTGTACCTAATTGCTCGGGTCACCGAGTTCATAGCGGTGTAGGCTGAGCCTGGGCTTTTGAGCCTAGTTGTTCGGGTCACCGACGGTGTAGGCTGAGCCTGGGTCATTGGACCTAGTTGTTCGAGTCACCGACTGCAGCATCAGACAGAGACGTATCCCCGTGCACTTATGAAAATGAAATTGAGGCCGGTTGGCCGCGGTGGTGACATACCGCACGGGGAATTTCATTGTGGTAGTGTAGGAAGTTAGGGGAAGGATGTCCTCGCCTACTGCTTGTGTGCTTGGTTACCTCTAATCAAGGTAACAACAGTAAAGAAAAGTGGAAATGAATAATGAAAGAGAAATGTGATTTGGTCAGGATTGGACTGATGAGATGGTCCTAAAAATTCTGAAAAGAAATGATGATGTTTTAACCAGTTGCCAGCCAGTGTTTATGATTTGGTTTTGAACCCAATGGGCCATTATGTTTTAGGCTAGATCAGGTCAGAAATGTGAATTTAAAAGTGTGTTTCTGGAAGAAATCCCAAATATTGAAAAGGGAAATGTTTTGGAAAATGAATTCCAAAGGTTTTTGAAAGAAATGTAAAGGAATGTTTTGAAAGAAAAAAAGTGGTTTTGGAATGAATTTCCAAATGTTTTGAGAAAAGAATAGGAAACATGGCTTTTGAAAAAGCATGGATTGGGATTGAATTCCCAAGTGATTGTCTAATAAAGAAAGGATGATTTTCAAAAAGAGAAAACCAAGTTTTGAAAAATGAGATTTATGGTTTTGTCGAGGTTTTGTGGTTTGTATGTTTTGGGACGCGTACTGGGTGACTTAGAAGTCACTCACGCGTGCTATTTGGTTTTCAGGTGCAGACCACATGTAGCCGATTTCCGGTGCAGGAGTTGAAGCTTCTAGCCGCATGTTGTGATCCTGAAGGTGAGCCTTAGTTACAGTTATTTGTTGTTTCTGTCATTAGTGTAAGTATGCTTGATACTGTGTTTTGGTAGCGTGCCCGGGATCGGGGCGTTACAGAGTGGTATCAGAGCTAAGGTTACACCTAGAGCACCGGCTTGGTGATGTCCGGTCTAGTGGCTCCCTAGGGCTGCACACTAGTGAGTCGTGCACCTGAATTTTTAGATTGTTGTGTTTTGT
>JAMKQA010001823.1:0-20913 GCA_024699735.1 Posidonia australis | reverse complement strand
CCCCCCCCCCCCCCCCCCCCCCAAAACCACATCCACAGATCCGACGATCATAGTGGGACAAGTTTATGCCAACCCTCGTGCAATGTAAAATTTTCTTCCCTTTCATTGTTTCATTTTCATAAACTTAGGTGCAGTTTTCTAGTCTGGAAGTCGTACGTGTAGGATTTTGCGACGACTAGACCTTTTATCCAGTTTTTTTTAGTAAATAGAGATCTTGTAGTTCTAGCTACCTCTCATTGAGGCGCCAAGACTCACCGCACATTAAGTGGGTGACAAATGTTGGCGCCATTTATATAGGCGACAAGAACTGAATACTATTTTTCCCATAGTCTTTTCTTTTTTTTTACTGTCTGTGTAGTTTTTTAAGGCCTACAATAGTGAGATAAATAAACAAAAACAATAATATTTTGCCCATCATTTTTTACATTCTTAACAGTTTTTAGGCGTGTTTTCTATCAACCAATAGGGTGGAAACTATTTGTTTTACAATAAAGTTAAAGCCCCTTAAGCAAAATATCTTTCTAGTTAAGAGCAATCGTATCGAGTGAACTGGGCTAACGGAAGCCGCTCTTCCTTGCTTTGTTTGGTTGTGACTTCTAGATTGAGAACTTATGGTGTCCTAGGAGCATATTTCTGACTCCATCTCTCTCCCTAAGTCAGTAATATACCCTATTAGATACTTGATGCTTTATTGTTCTTTGTTTATTTACCATTTTTGTGGTTTGCTAGGACTTGACCTTATGGACAGAATCTTGGGTTGTGGACCTCTCATAAAGAGACTAACCCGTAGCCAAGGCCCTCTTTGTAGACCGCCCAAAGGTCTTAAAGTGGTACTTGAAGAATAAAAAATCCCATTATATAACCCTTAAAATCCTAAAGAAAGGCATTAACCTTTCCATACGAGCCTAGCTGGTTGAGAGAATGTAGGATAATTTACCCATTAATTAACTATTCTAACAGGTATAATCCGCATTTTGGTTTGAAACTTGTTTGTCGATCAACTTGTTTGGCGTGCAATCTATCTAGGGTAGACCTTGGCTACTGGAAAGGACAAGCGATCTAGCTGCCTCTCTGATTGGTGTTGTTGTCTGTCACCTACTGAACCAGCGATGAGTGCCAACGTCGCCCCCGTAGGCGACATGAGGCAGACCGCGTTGGGTGCCTTGTCTGCAAGATGGTTTGGCTGTGAATGCTTATAGATTACAGGGATTCTGAACAACATCCTTGGGTCATTACTTTCATTATTAAACAAAGTTGTAAACATTTTTCTTGTATTTCATTCTATTTGAGTTTGTAACCCTTTAGTTACTTGTAATAGGTTAAAGGTAGTATTTATATAGAGTCTATAAATTCATTTCCCTTCTTTTAAACTTGTAATATCCTAAGAAGAGGAGCAACAAGGTCAATTAAAGATGTCAGGAGCACACTACGCTAACTACTCCAACAAGTTAGTCGCCTCAACACCTTTGGCATGAGCACATAGTTCTATAGGCCAGCAGGAACTTCTATTCAACGCCTCAACATCATATGGAGGCCAACCGTATGAACAAGTGGAGGAGGAGGGATGAACCATTCCCAACATTGGAGTGTTCCACCATCAATCAACTCACACCCATTTCCTGTAGGAACCTCGAACCCAGTCCATCAATCCATGGCCCATTATAACCTCTCCAGTACACAAGTTCCAAATACCCATGGATCCTCTCCCCTAAACTATCACCAAGCCCTATTAACCACACCTCTCATAGGAAACACATACGCTATGCTGCCAAGCCAAACAATCAATTTCCCAACACAAGGCCCATCCACACTATATTCCGCTTAGTATCCTATATCTTTGGTCCGCCCCTTTGTCCAATAGGCTACGCCATCCCCACTGAGCTATCACTCTCATCATTACCTAGAGACAACTCCACCCTCTCATACCCTAGCTCATACACTGGCTTAACCCTCCTTTCCTCATCAGCATGGCACTCTTTAGTAACAATAGTTCAATCAAATTAAAGGGTACCAAGGCTAGGAGCAGAGGACCCTCCCATGTTCAGATATCAAAAGGATAATCTCAGAAGCATTAGTAGAAGCTAAGGTCACATCAAGAGCATCAATTGGCTTCAACACCTCAAAATTCCCTCCTTTCATTTTGTTGTCAGGATTCAAAAATCCCAAGACACCGAAGTACGATGGGATAGGCGATCCACAAAACCATCTGGCTACCTTCACCATGGACGTCCTGCCCGGTCAACATGATAATGGGCTGACAGTATTCCTCTTTTTCAAAAGCTTGGAAGGAGAAGCATTGAGATGGTTCAACATGCTTACAACATATGACCTCAATAACTTCAGGCTTGTGTTGGACAAGTTCTACATTAGTATGTCCACCGTATCCAACACAAGCCCACCATTGGAGACCTCCTAGCTGAGAAGATGAAGTAAGACGAGGACTTCACCACGTATGCCAGTAGCTGGAGAGACATGGCTACCAAATCAGATTGTTACATACCTAAAAGCCAAGCAGTTGAGGTCATAGCTCGAAATACTACTAGAGCACTCAAAACGGGCCTACTATTGGGTGACTTACAAACATACTCCCAATTGTACGACTATGCTATAAGAGTTCTTCATAACAAAGAGGACCTGCAATTCCTAGATTATGAAGGAAGTGGCGAGAAGAAGACCTCCGGCTACAAGCTTAAAGGCGTCACAAGCAACATGGCTCCAATCTACCACCAAGGTCTGCTAGTTCAACACCATGGTCCACCAGTCCAATGCCACGGGCAGCCAGTAGAGCTAGTGCCATATCAAAATTAGCTTGTTCAACGACAGTACCAGTAGGGGCAATTAGTCCAATGCTAACCAACATAGTAGTAGCAGCAACCCCAACATCAACATCACCAACCTTTGAACTACAAAGTCTACACTGCAACAGGGGCAACCATAGAGGCAAAAGAGCTACAATGTCATTCCTCCACCACAAAGCTACCATGGACCCAAGAGGCAAAATTATCCACCACTCCTAGAGTAACTCCATGACGTCTTCAGAATATTAGTGGAGAGAGATCTGTCGCGTCTGACACCATCCCCAAACGCTCCCAACATGGATCTGTCAAAGTACTACCTATGACCATGCCATTCTGGGGATCCGGCGCGGAGTCGCACCAGAGGGAGGAGATCACAGCCATGCCAAGATGGCGAAGGCGAAAGATAGGATAAAACAAAAGAGAAAAGGAGTCGCCACCTAGTCTTTTAAGGGAAAGACGAGGAAAATCACAAAATATTGAATGCATGAGATGCAAATGTGAAGGCCAGATGTCTACAAACCAGAGGATGGGTAAGGATTCCTATTACACACGAGGAAGGTGTTAGGCACCCCCGTACGCTCGAGAAACTCGATCTTTCTAGCCTAATTTGCTTGCTAAAGGCTAGATGAATGCTTGCTAAGCCTAAATCGTGCTCTAAACATGCTAATGTGAATGCCAAGACAACATTGGATGGATGTGCAGGATGGTATGTGAAAACTGCGAAGAAATCCCCATGAAATGACGAAATCACGAAATATGACACAACAAAGAAAATCAAATGAAATGACGAGATTTTTGGTGAGAAAAGCTCGGAAAATCATACAGGTCTCAAGAAAATCAATAATGCAAACAACACAAGTCATCAAAATCATGAAAAACATTGCATAAATCAAGATTGAAAAATTGCAAAGAAGTCCTCGCAAAACGGGCAAACTTTGACATGTGAAGAAATTCACATAAAATGACGATGTTTTTGTAAAGAATGGTTCCGAAAATCACACCAGTGTCAAAGGGATCAAAAATAAAATAGATCCAAATCATTAAAAGTGCAGAAAACATCATGGAGATCTGAATGGGAAAATTGCAAAGAAACCCACATAAAATAGTCAAACGACGACATACAAAGAAAATCACATAAAATGACAGTGTTTTTAGAAGTAACGCCTCGAAAAACCATATTGATGTCAAAAAGACTAAAGTAGGGTCAACCCAAGTCCTCAGAATCATGGAAAAAGTCGTGAAAATTAAAAAGGAGAAACAATCCGCAAATGGGGCCAATGTGGGCCTTTCGGTCAATTCGTGTACGCCCTTGGGCGATGAAATCCATATCAAAACGAAAAATCTAAAACGTAGGTGTAAAGAAAATCAAATCGAATATCAGATGAGGGACTCCGAAAACAAAGTGAAGAAAAATCCACGAAAGAAAGGCATGAGGTGCAGACTTGTTAAAAAGGGATGGACTGATACGTAAATGTGACAAAAACTATATAAAATACATGAATGTGTATCAAAGTGTGTAAAAAGTGCTAAGGAATGACTTGGACAAGGATTATGCAAGACTGAGTGCAAAAACTAACATGCAGATGCATGAATTGGTGACATAGGGGCAATTTGGTCATTGTAATGGCCAGTTGTGATAAATGCATGTATGGGGATGATCCATGGTCTAAGATGTGCCAAAATGTGTGCAAATTGTCTAGAAAATGTTACTGGCAAGAAAACATGCCTAGGACAAGGTCTTAAAAATAATAAAACGAAGTAAACGCAATAAAGGACAAGTACAAGGTCCAAAATGTAAAATTCTCAAAATGGATGAGAATTTGGATCAAAGAGTATTCAATGGCCTCTGTCATAGTGTGCAAATGATGAATCTAATGACAATGTGGCATTGAGATGTGTGAAAATTGCACCTTTGGTAATTTCCTGAAAACTCAAGGTCTAAAGTGCAAAATTCACACATAAGTGCAAATGTGATTAAAATGTGAAACTAAAGATCAATTCATTGTGAAAACATGATTTTTAAATAGAATCTATGATTAAATGCAAAAATACGAAATGCAATGAGTGGAAAACGTCAAAAATATGTGAGAAAGCCATTAAAACCCTAAATGATGGATTTAAAATTAATCTAAGAGTCTGGATGCAAATTTCCTATGCTCAGGGATTGTTTAATGTGAATCTAGGGACTTATATGCAAAGTTTCTGAGGCTAAATGTGATGAAAGTTGGGCTTTTATGTTGATCAGTGTAATTATGAAGTTTATTAGGGTTCAAGATGCAAAATTCACAGAGAAGACTCATTTTTTAAAGCCCTAGGGGCTTAATGCAAAAGATCAGGACTTAAATGTAAAGAAAATATGAAAACAAGGACCTAAGCGTGCTAAAATATGCATGAATGCATTAGGAATTAAAAAAAGCAAAATACGTAGGGGATTGACTACAGGGATAATAAAAGAACTGAATGTTTTCTTAAAACTATAGGGACTTAAAATAAACAAAAGGACTCAAATGCAATAACCTAAGGACCTGAGAATAGAATCCTAAAACTAAGGGGCCTGGGCCCAAAATGTTCCTTCGAAGATCACCAGAGGACTGCTGGTGCTTCCCCTCCGACGAGACCTCCAACGACGATCTTATGGCAGAGCGGCGACTGGTTGACTCCGACGATGACTCGGGAGGCTGGAGGGAGGCACGACGGGTGTCTTCGGAGCATCAGGAGTGAATGGGGAGGCCTGAGGATCTCCCCCCACCTCTGGCTATGGTGAGGGGTCCTATCGGCGACCGAGGAGACGACGGCGAGGCGGTTGTGGTGTTCCGATGACGGCAAGGCACAGGTGAAGTTTGGGGGAGCATCAGAGGACCACAGGGAGACTCCCGGAGGTGTCGGCGAGGGCAAGGATTGCTTGGGATGTTCCTTCCACCTCTGGTGCTGGCCGCAAAAGTTGCAGCAGCGAGGGATCCACTTTGATGGCTGCAGAGGTGGTGTGGCAAGATGAGGAGGTCACTGGCAGGGAGACAAGCCTTCTAGTGGTGGTCGTGAGCGGCTGGGGCATCCGGATCACTCCAGTGGGCTTCATGGGGATAGTCGGCGATGTTGCAACGACAGCGACGCCCCTCAAGCACCATAGGCCTAAAGGACTCCTCCTGAGCTCCGTAAACTCAGGGGGGAGGAGGAAGGGCAGGAGTGACCCATAGGCCTACACTTGGGGTCAAGAGGCCTGAGGCATTGCCAGCGACAGGGGACCCATCGCCGGAGGGGGGGTTGACGGTGTACAGAGGGGACCTCTCCGTCGAAGCCCGAGTCAGGGATGCTAAGGGGATTCACTAAACAAACGGGGCATGCTGGATTGAAATCGAAGGGAAAGGGGGCATACCTGGCCAGCGGAGTTGTTTCTCGACGTGACTGGTCGACGGCGGCGCTTCTCCAGTGGCTGCTCTAGTTGTGGAAAGGGGCTCGAGGAGGAGGTCTAGACGTCGAGTAGATTAGGTAGGCTTTGGATGTTTGGGTGTAGGGGTTTTCTAGGGATTAGAGCGTTGCAAAGGATCGGTGGCAAAAAAATCTCCCCCAAGGTCTGTCGGCGATGGGCTTTATACTTCGATGAAGCCTTCTCCCGCCGTCCATCATCCCCCTTAGGGACTGGGCGCCGTAGGATCAAGCGTGTGATGAAGGAGGAAGATTCGGAGATCGCGGAAGAGGAGGATAATCACTAGAAATTTCGAGGATTGACCCCTAGAAATCTCGCTGAAGATGGTGGGGGTCGTCGGAGTTGTCGTCGAAATTATTTTTCTCTTTTATAAGGTTTTTGATTGAAAGTTTAAATGGGGTATTGAGCTGAATTTGAGCCTGCGAATTGGACTGTGTTTTAGGGTTTTTTGCTAGTTTTTGTTTTGGGATTTTTTTTGTGGATTTTAGGGTTTTGATTTTATGTTTTAAATTAGGGTTTTGTGATTTGAGTTTAATTTCTGATTTTGGGATGGTTTAATTAGTTGGTTTTTAAATTAGGCTTTTTAGGGTTTTAACTACTAAAGGTTTTTAGAATTTTGATTATTTTAGGGTTTTGGATTTTAATTAGGTTTTTGGATTTTAATCAGGGGTTTGAGTTTTTTAAAGTGATTAGGGTTTTTTGGGTTTTAATTGTTTTAGGGTTTTGATTGATTTTAAATTAGGGTTTTTAGGATTTTAATATTTTAGGGTTTTTTTGTGATTTAATTAATTGATTTTAAATTTGGGTTTTGGGTTTAATTAATTAGGGTTTTGAATTTAATTAAGTGATTTTAAATTAGGGTTTTGTGTTTAATTTAGGTTTTTTCTTAGATTTAAATGGGTTAAAGTTTTGTGTATGAGGTTTAATTTAGATTTAATTAATTGTTTACTTGATTTAATTAAGGATTTGATTTAGATTTTAATTTAATTATTTTTTGCTTGATTTTTGCTTAGATTAGGGTTTTTATTTAATTAGATTTAATTTTCATTGGATTTTATTGAATTTTGCTTGATTAGGGTTTTAATTAGGGTTTTTCTTGGATTTTAAATGGTTTGCATGGATTTTGACTTCAATTAGGGTTTCTATTTGATTAATTAGGGTTTTCACTTGATTAATTGGATTTTAAGTGGATTTAATTGGATTTTATTTAATTAGGGTTTTTATTTAATTGATTTGGATTTTAAGTGTTTTAAATGTGTTTTGTTTGGTTTTAATTTTGATTAGGTCAGAGAGGACTAGTGTGGGCCTGAATGGGCTTGTGTGGGCTTAGGTGGGCTAGGGTTTTAGTTTTAGGTTTGAAAATTAGGGGTTTTGGTGAGCGCATCCAGAGTATCGTTTTAGAGGAGCCTGCTGCCAAGTGGCTTCAAAATCAGGGTGTCTACACTACCGATACCATCAAAAGAATGGACATACTCTTGAGGAGTGTTTCACGATCAAGGACAAAATCTATGACCTGATTAATGAGGGGGAAATCATGTGGACTGAGCTAAAGGAGAGACTGAGGGCAATGTGGGAAGGGCAACATGAGATGCAAATCCACTAGGACCCCATGCCTAATCACTCAGTAGCCCACTTGGAGGCCAAGGTCACCTAGCCAATTGCTCCACCAGAATCAACACTCATCTAGCACGTTTGAATAGACCTTGACCTAGAGTTGCCAAGCACTGACGAAAAGGAACAAGATACACCAATGATGCTTGTGCTAGAGGTTTGGCTGGAGGAGGATGCAAACAAACCTTGAGAAGACACCTTACGATGGGAGACCCAAAATGACGGCGAACTGTGGGATAGCTAGTAAGATAAGGACGAAGATGATGTCCACATCAACTTCGACACCTTCCCCAATATAGGAAGTTCGTATGAATTGGCAAAAGGGATCGTTGCGAGGATGGAAGGAGAGAACATCGTCTTCCAAGATGTTGAATTACCCCTACCGGAGGAGCATTCACGCCCATTGATCATCAACACAGACATCAATGGTCATTTACTCCATGGGATACTCATTGATACTAGCACCAGCAAAAGCATATACTCCCTATTCACCTTAAAATCCCTCGGTATTAAAGGAGCTAAGGTCACCAAGCTTCGCTTCACTTGCACAACTTATGATAAAAGTCAAAGAGAAGTGGTCGGGACAATTCAACTGGATGTTACTATAGGCCTCCTCACTAACACCACCACAGTTATAGTGATGGAAGAGGATCTAGCCCAACCATTAATTCTAGGAAGATCCTAGCTAGCAGAAGTTGGTTTTGTGGCATCTCCTGTACATCAAGTCTTCAAATTCAGACATCAAGGAGAAGTGGTCATTGTCAAGGCTAACCATTGGGTGGACTCTGGGATAGAATGGGAACCCACTCCACTAGAGCCAGGAAACGAAGGACCTCCACTAGAGGTATACATTGAAGAACCTCCTTGGGAATGGTACGATAGTGATCATTGGTACAAGGAATGGCCAAATTCACAAATGATCTAGGACATGATGGGAGAAGATGCTGAGCAGCCCATATATGATGTGTATAGAGACCAAGATTGGTATGACGTAGAGGCTGCACTCCATTATCTCTGCCAGCACCCTCACAAAGCCCACACCAACGATAATCCTCCACCCACACATAAAGTCACAAAAGGGTCACATCTAGTGGCGGTCAGCCATGAGAACATTCAACCAAGCCTTGACAGAGGTGCACGTAAGGACCAAGCCACCAAGGGTAGATTAGAAGAAATAGGTCACGAGCAATCCAACCATGACCCTAAAAAGGCAAGGACTGGGTGCAAACCGAAGGATAAATGAGAAGATGCGCTACAAATACCTCAACACACTACACCATGGGTAGGCTACTACAGCCATCCTACAAGTATATCCCTCCATCTAGGGAGTGAGATAAGGAATTCGACCAAGCCTGACTAGGGGTAAGGTCATTTTATTTACTTCAAAAATTGTAAATAAGACATTAATTCCCTTTTCTATCATTTATTTATTTTTGCTTTCTTTGAATGCTTGGTTAGATTAAATAATAGCAATAAAGAAAACAATAATAATGAATGACCGATGTGTGTGAGTCACGTTTGACACCTCTGAACATTGGGCAGAGTTACTAAAGCATTATTTAGGATTCTTAAGTAGAAGATGTGACACCTAGGGAGGGTCCACCTAAATGGGTAGGATGACCTGAAGATCTCTTCAGATCCATGGAAGTTACATGTACGCCAGAAGTACACCCCTAATTAACATGCCAAAGCCTAGAGAGAGTCTTAGACCTACTACTAGCTAAGGAAGAGAGTCGTCTCCTACATAGAAAAGAAGCTGAGCAGCTAGGGTAACCTCAAAACTTATCCTAGACCTTCACAAACACCTTGCACGGGGAGATAAGAGCAAAGTAGGCTTAGAGCCTAGATATATCATAAAAACCTCTCACCCTGTATGGCATGGCATGCTAGCATATGTCGAAGAAGGTAGTGATGGGTGAGCACATCAAAACGAAAACAACTTAGAAAGCATGCAAAAGAGGGGTGTGCACGAAAAGTGAGTACGCTATCATAGCATTAGTCCGAGAAGGCAGTGATAAGTCACGAAAAGTGAGTACGCTATCATAGCATTAGTCCAAGAAGGCAGTGATAAGTGGGTACTCAAAATGGGGTGAGAAAACTATTGCCATAGCGTAAGTCTGAGAAGGCAGTGATGGGTGGACATCTATTAAAAAATAATAAGAGAGGGGAACCCCAAAAGAAAGAAAAGGAAAAGAAAAGAAAAGCCAAAACCCTTGGGAATGCTACGAGCACATTAGGACCAAACATTGGCGAGCAGCACTAAAGCTATAAGTCGATGTTGGAAGCCTGGTGAACCTTAAGTCTCCCCCATCCTTCCACACATATAGGCAAGAGTAGAAAACCCTAGAAGCTTAAGGACTGAGTAAATAAAGGAGATATTGATCAACTAAGGTCGGTACAAAGTCTTAAGCCCTCAAAGGGACATTACATGGTAAAAGGGACCACTCTCTCACCTTAGATAATACAAGGCAATAATGATGAATGTATAAGAGGGAGGGTTGTCACTACACTCATCAATCAATCAATCAAAAAAAATCTAGAGAACATCAAAAAAATAAAAAAATCGAGAAAACATAAAAAAAAAATCAAAAAAATCTAGAAAACACACCAAAATAAATTAGAAAATCTAGAAATCCAAAAGAATCAGGAAACCAAGAAAAACTAAAAAAAAAATAGTGTCATCCATCCTTACCTACAAGTGAAAATCTAGTAAATAAGGAAACAAGAATTGGTTTGACCAGTGATACAACAATCGACCCACCAAGATATCAACAATAGTGTCCTACTTAAGCATGTCTTCACGACTTCGGTGTGTTTTTCTCCCCAAAGACATTGCCTTGCAATGATTTTTAGAGCATCCACAAATGACTCACAATCAATGCCCATTGAGCTCTGGTTTTCCATTTCTTAGTTGAGGCCAAGACTAATTTCCTCCACCTAATTTCAAATATAGGGGAGTAGAGGGTAGCACTGCAGTACCTTTCCTAAGCCACTTAGCCAACCCTTTTAAGGAAGGGAAAGGTACACTTTTGATTACTAGCACATGTTATTAAATGTACAACTACAACTCCTACCAGGTGTTAGTACATCAAGTCCCATCGTGAGGCTACACAAAGTCTCACCGTGGTGTCACACGAAGCCCGATTGTGAATGGACTTCCGCCTTTGGAGCCCGTATCGTGTACACAGATACATCACTCTGATTAAGAAGCAAACTCTAGTTTGGTAAAGGAAGGGTTCACTCCTTCAGCTAATTCTTTACTTAGAGAACTCCTTCTTCTGCCAAGTTGAGTTGTGGGATGATGGTCCTTTCCTTAAAGTACTAGTCATACTCGAAGACATAAAATACTTGACCACAACGAATTCCATTCGTGCATCTTGCATATGTTTATATGGTTAGGGACCACCTGTACCTCGCTCGCCTAACCTACTATATGGACCATTCATTGCATCATGTGTTGACTTTGCATTTGCATTTTTTTGCTTGAATCATGCATCCATACATTTAGTTTCTTGCATCGAAAGTGGAACACAGATGGAGCAATGTTCTTCATAAGTGTTATAAACCCTTTGAACTTGTAATCCTCCTATAACAATTCAAGTCCCACTTATCCTTTCAATCTTTCCAATTTGAACAAGCTCTCAAACAAGAAGCCATGACTATTTAGTCTTTTTATTATCTTTTTCTTTTCAACCTACGATAGGGTAAATTCTCCACAGCCATCTTAGTTTTTGCCCTGTTGAAGTGGCATTGCTACATGGTTGACATGCTCTTGACACCGACTATGACTCATAGTTCTGAAATCGGCTTGACTCCTCCATGCTTGAGCATTCAATATGACAGCATTTTAATCAAACCACTTGGCTGTATGATTATGTCCTAAAATCGAGTTAGTTCACCCTTTTGTACCACCTGGCTATGTGATAATTTCCCAAAGCCAGGTAGGCCCCACCTTTTTGGCTTAGTAACAATGTCCTGAAACCAAAAGGTGGATTTATTTTTGGAACTCTTGTGGCGGACTGCTTGAGTGTGAGCTCCCTATTTCAGGAAATGCTCAATGGGGATATCATTCTTACCTTGGAGCCAATCTTGTTCCAATATCAACTCCAAGGAGGGGCATTTGTAGATATCTCATTCTCACATTTCCTAGTGTTCATCTATGATAGGAAACCTTGAGATACCCCAGATCACATGGTTAAGGATCTACAACACATTTTCCAGATTTTTTTATGATTTTCTTAAAAACATTCTCGATTTTACTTGCTTCAAGGTAGTTAATTGTGGTAAAGCTAACCCACTCAAACTAATGGTAGGTTCGAGCCCTTTTAACATTTTACGGTGTGAGTCGTCAACTATGATAAAGCTGGTGCTCCTGCCTTACTCAAATCAGTGATTAAGATGTTTTATGAATTTGTGGAATTTCTAAAGTATTTCTGGACTTTTAATGTATCTCTATGAAATAAGATAAAAAACAAAGGGTAGATTGTAAAAGACCAGGATGTTGCCTCATCCACAAGCGAGAAGCCTTGATGCCAATTTGATAAGCAACATAACTAGTCACCACTTGCATAGGCAATGAGATGCCTTGGTGTAGCAACTATGTGTGACAAGCTTCCTAGTTATCTCTCTCAATACAATTCATCATCCTAGGCTTTAATATAATATATGGGACTTTTATAAATATTATCAGTATTTTTCCCATAATTTCTATAATTTTCTAACATTTAAGTATATATGCATATCATATAAATCATTATAAATGCCAAATAATCTAATAAAATTCTAGAAATTTGGATGACTTGATAATTAAGATTACTTTTCTTTGTTTTTACCAAAAATGAGATTATTATGATAAGTTATCACATTTTAATGTTATAACTATATTTAATTCAAGACAATGCTAAAAAAATAATGAAGATAATGTCCAAAATATCTAGATGATCGCCAATCAATGTTTAATCTTATATATCATTTATTTTAACTAATTTTCCTTGTAATTTTATGAGGTTTAAATATTCAAATTTGATTCACTTATCCTTTTAAGTTTAAATCGAATTTGGAATTTATTTAAAATCTTTCTATTACGAAGATGATATTAAATCATTAATTTGATCATTATTGTTTAATAGATTCGTGAGAAGATATTTTGAGATCTTAACTTTCAAAATTTTTCCTTTTTAGTTTCTCGACGCCAGTACAAGAGGCGACTAGCTAACATGCGAGTCTTCTTTGCCATTTAGCTGCTGATTCACTACATATGGCAAAACTAGAGTTTATAGCCTTGTCGCCTGTACAGGAGGCGACGTAGTGATTCTGTTGCCAACCATATCAGCGACAATATCTAAAAAGTGATTTTTACCATTTTAAAAGTTTTTAATCTTGGCCCTTGATATACCACTCGTCCATGACAAGATCAAGTGCCCCAAAACTCTATAAATAGAAGCCCTAGGTCAAGAGTTTGGAAGGAGGCACATTGATAACCCTCAGGAGCTAATAAAAATCCTAGAAAGGAGAAAGAGAGAGAGCATGTGACATCTAGGCCTGATTATCTGTTTTTATTCATAAACCATGTAATTAATTGTAATATTGTATAAATGGTTTATTAATGGATAATCTGCTATTTCTTGGATGTGTGGGCTTGTGTTTGGCTTTCTATGCACCTACTTGTGATTTGGGACCAATGTGGGGTTTGGTCTAAGGATGCACAGTTGCCTTGGTTTACGTGTCTGTCTTTTTTTCCTTTCTTTCTCTCTCTCTCTCTCTCTTTTCTCACCCCACGGGCATTCATCTTCTTCTTCTTCTTTCTCCTCACCCTCATCCACACCCGTGCCACCAACGACAGCGCCCGTGCTTCCCAGCCCCCTCTGACGGGATGGATGGCCGACAGTTTGCGAGAGGAGGAGGAAATATAGAGAGGAGAGGAGTTCGAGTGGAGGAGGAGGCTCTAAAAGGGGAGACGAGCTGGGATGAAGAGAAGAGGAAAAAGGAGCATCCACTGGAGGCCGAGGATCTCCAAGGTTTCACCGGGGCCTGAGGAGGCTCGCTGGAGTTGGAGGAGGTTCGTCGGAAGAGGTACGTGGTCCCTTCCCTTCCCTCTGTTCCGTGTTCCCTTGAAAATGGATTAAATGCATGAAATCAGTGTAAAATGCATGAAAAATTGTAGAAAAATAGTAGGAATGATGGAAATGTGATTAATGATGTGAATGTGTAGAGATCATGCTAGGTTGTGTGAATTTCGTGGGTTTTTGGTAGAAAAATGCTATAAGTGTTTTAAGGTTTAACTCTGAGCATGTTCTCTTTGAGAATTTATATCTCCTTGTGTGGTTAGTGAAATCATGAATGGTTTGAGTGGTTTTGAAGTAGACTCAAGAGTGTACACCCCATGATTTACTCGTATTTTACGGTGTATGTTTGGTGGGTCCGATTGAGACTCCCACCTTGGGCGATTTCCGCCGCTCAGAACAGGGGAGTGCCTTGGTTGCAGGAATTTCGATATGCCGAATTGAATTCGGTATGCCGAAATCCTGACAAATTAAGCCAGGATACCTAGTTTCGGCAGGCTTAAATCATCTGGTCGACCGAACCAGGGAATTTCGGTATGTCTAACTTGAAATTCGGTCTACCAATTTTGCCCTGGCCCTAATATATACATGTGATTATAAAATAAAAAGGAATGGTTTTAAATGGACATTTAGCATATCATAATGATGTTTTCCCCATGTAAATGACATGAAGGAGTATGAAACCCCAAATAAGTAGATTTGGGCATGGTTTTGGGTTTTGACCCCATAAATGGATAAAATGGTTGATTATGTGTGGTTTTTGGGCATGAGACCCAATTGCGATTCTAAAGCACATGGTTTTTCATGAATTGAGTAGGGACCCAAGTAGAGGGTCAGGTGTTGCATGGAAATAGATTCCAGCAACAAAAGGAATGAAATGGAAAATGGTTTTTGAAAAGAAAAGTTTAAAGAGTTTTGGAAATGGAACACTAATAATGTGTTAAGGAACAACAAGGGTTGGTGTCGACAACGTGGTAGGAGTATGAGACCCCAATGAAACCAGTTGCCAGACACAACTGTGGTTGCCAAGCTTGAGATGGTGTAGGATGAGCCTAGGTCGTTGAACCTAGTTGTTCGGGTCACCGAGCTCATGACGGTGTAGGCTAAGCCTAGGTTGTTGAACCTAGTTGTTCGGGTCACCGACAGTGTAGGCTGAGCCTGGGTCGTTGTACCTAGTTGTTCGGGTCACCGGTGGGGCGTCAGACAAAGACGTATCCCCATGCATATTTGAAAGAATTGAGGCTGGTTGGCTGGGACGATGGCATCTCACATGGGGAATTTCACAGTGGTAGTGCAGGGAGGTAGGGGAAATGATGTCCTCGCCTACTGCTTGTGTGCTTGGTTACCCTTGATCAAGGTAACATCAGTAAAGAAAAGTAGAAATGTATAAGAAAAAGAATGTGATTTGAGAAATGTGGTTTGACTAGGATTGGACTTATAAATGATCCTAGAAATGAATAAGAATTATGGTTTTAACAAGTTACCATCCAATGTTTGAGATTTTGGCTGGAGCCCTTTGAGGCATCGTGTTTTAGGTTGGATTTGGTTAGAAATATGAGTTTTTGAAAGTGATTTTGGTTTTGGGAAGAAATCCCAACTATTGGAAAGGACATGTTTTAGAAAATGATTCCAAATGCTTTCAAAAGAAAATGTAAAATGTGTGTTTTTGAAAGAGAATATGATTTGGAATAAATTTCCAAATGTCTTGAAAAGAAAAAAAAAATGGGTTTTGGAAAGAGTATGGACTTGGACTCAAGATCCCAAGTGATTTCAAACAGAATAAAAGTGAATGAGGTTTCAAAAAGGAAAAGTGGGTCTTTTTAAAAGAAAATTAGACTTTGAAAAATTAAAAAGTTGAGTTTTATTAGTTTTACAAAGATTTCTGTGGTTTTGTGTGTCTAGGGCGCGTACTGGGTGACTTAGATGTCACTCACGCGTGTTTGTTTGTTTTCAGGTGCAGTTTGGTGCGGTTGAGTTTTGATGTCGGAGTCGGAGCTTCTAGTCGCACATTGAGATCTTGAAGGTGAGCCTTAGTTATAGTTATTCAATGTTTCTGTAATTAGTGTAATTTTGCTTATAATACTGTGATTTAGAAGCATGCCCGAGATCAGGGCGTTATAGAGCCATTAGCCTTGGAGTTGCATCGTTGCTCCACCCTTCCTTCTACCTCTTTTGTGACTTCGGTCCACGTGGACAAAGTCCCTGCTTGCTCTTGGATCTTCGCTTCGAGTAGACGGAGTCTAATTTGCTTCTTTTGCAACTTCGGTCCATGCAGACAAAGTCCTTGCTTGCTCCTAGATCTCCACTCTGAGCGAATGGAGTCTAGTTTGCTTCTTTTGCAACATGGGTCTGAGCAGACATAGTCCTTGCTTGCTCCTAGATCTCCACTCCGAGCGGACAGAGTCCAATTTGCTTCTTTTGCACCTTCGGTTCATGCGGACGAAGTCCTTGCTTGCTCCTCGAATGAAGTGCAGTTTGCTTGTTTTGTGACTTTTGTCCGTGCGGACGAAGTCCTTGCTCTTGGATCTCCACTCCTAGTGGACGGAGTCTATTTTGCTTCTTTTGTGACTTCTGTTTGTGCAGACAAAGTCCTTGCTTGCTCCTGGATCTCTACTCCAAGTGGATGGAGCCCAGTTTGCTTCTTTTGTGACTTTGGTCCGTGCAGATGAAGTCTTTGCTTGCTCCTAGATCTCTGCTCCAAGCGAATAGAATCTAATTTGCTTCTTTTGCGACTTCGGTTTGTGCGGATAAAGTCCTTGCTTGCTCCTGGATCTCCGCTTTGAGTGAACAAAGTCTAGTTTGCTTCATTTGTGACTTAGGTCCATGCAAACGAAGTCCTTACTTGCTCCCAGATCTTTGCTTTGAGTGGGTGGAGTTTAGCTTGTCCATTTTGTGACTTCGATTTGTGTGGATGAAATTCTTACTTGCTTCTAGTTCTTCGCTCCGAGCAGATAGAGTCCAACTTGCACCTTTTCTCTATAAGTTGATATCCCCAACTATCCGAGTGACATTCGTCAACTGGCTTGCCCTTCGATAGGTAGGTCTCAGACTTACCATACCCCTTTTCTTCTTGGGTTGGTACCCTGAACTACCCGGACGACATCCATCATTTGCCATTGTGCCCCTTCCTTTTTGGGATGGTAACTCAAACTACTCGAGTGACATTGTCAGCTATTCGGGCGACTCTCGTCGTCAATCACTTTCTGATCGGCAAGCCCATCAACCTTGCCACACTCATCTTCCCAACAGGCTAGTAATCCTAATTACTCGGTTGACATCAATCAAACTATTTGGCACCCTGGCTAGCAGGTCCCTGAACTTGCCACACCCCTCTTCCTAGTAGGCTGATAACCCTAACTACTCAGTTGACATTCGTCAAACTGTCTGGTGCACTAGCTAGTAGGCCCCTAGACTTGCCACGCCCCTCTTCTCTACAAGTTGATAACCCTAACTATTGAGTTGATGAGTCCGATAACTTATCATAGCCCCTCTTTTGTGAACCAGTGTGTGCATTAATCTTCCTTGATGCCCCTCCATGTGCAAGCCCGATGACTTGCCTTGCCTTTCTCTTTGGGATGGTGGCCATTAACTCAACACCCGGCCTTGCATCGCATTGCAACATCTTCATGCATACAACATCATCGCATCAATTGCACTACATCGCATTGTATCTCATCACAACACCTTTTATCACATCACATTGCATCATATTGCATTGTATTCCATTATACTGCATTGCATATTCAGCATTTGCATCTGCATCGCGCAGAACCACACATATCCCTAGTGGATCGTGGTGCATATCAGCATCCAGCTCCAACCTTAGCATCCCCACATTGCATTCGCATCAGCTTTTACACTCTAGCATTTGCTTTTGCATTCATGTTTCGGCATTGTTTCCACATTCACACCTGCATTTTCGCAGCAAGTCATGACTTTCAGTGCATTCGCTGAATAAGTGATTCATCACCTATAGCATTTTTGCTCTCTCATGGACTCGAGCAGGGTGTCTTGTCAACCCTAAGCATCAGTCTCAATTACCCTCGACCTCGCTCAGGGAGGGACATCATCTGTTGACACCTCGATTTTGTAGTTGCTCGTCAGCAAACTCCTTTGGAAGAACAGGCTTCAATCGTGGCTGGCTCATTCTCTCCCCAAACCAATCTACCATATCACGCTAGTATCAAACCCTAGCTAACCCACAACCTAAGCCCATTAATAGCCCGAAAACCCAAACCAACTCAAAACCAATGCCAAACCAGCCCAAAACCTAGCATCGATCCTGAACCTTAGTAAAACCACTAACCCTAGGAGCCCAAGCCCATTTAGTGACCTAAAATGCAAGGAAGTGTGATGAGGATCAAGTTAGCATGCCCAATAATGGGTCAAGCATCATTCAATGGCACGACCAATAGGAGTATCTGTAGATATTTTTTTTGGGGTTGTTGTAGACGTTGGCACGTTCACGTATGTCGTCTCTTTTTGTGATCGCCACATGTCCTTTTCTTTGTTTGATGGTTGACAAGTTGCCTTCAGGAGAGATGATGTGGATCCTCAACTCACAAGGTCAACAGTAGGATGCTGCCCAGCGGCTTCCTAATAATATGTGAGATAGTTCCTTCCTTCAAAACAAACAACATAGGTCTGGATTAGTTCAAGTGTAGTAGATAGTAATAGATGTAGACACCCTGGTTTTCATGGTCGATTGGCAATCAACTTTTCTTATGAATTGTGCTCTAAATGGTTGATTGTCACAACCACGCTTTCACAATAACACCCTATTCAAGCCCATTTACATTCCTAAAAACCTAAACCCAACCAAGACCCACCTAAATCCTAAACCTTTAAGCCCATTTGTGGCTCAGGTAGATGGTGGGATGGGTCTGAATTCCTTGCAAAGTATTTATCTTAGGAGGACCATAGCCAGATATTGTGGACGTGTCGTGCGGGTAGGCTGGGTGATTGCCCTGAGTTAGTAATGACAGGCCAAGGATCAAATTGTCCTCTCACCAATGGAGCACTAGTCCCTCGCTTCCCATTGGTCTGCACTGATCTAGGCATGTTCCACATCTTTTCTAGACCATGAAGTCCCCCATGTAGGATTCAATCCTGGCCATGCCCTCTTGATTAAATCCAAACGAAAGGATGGGAATGGGTAAGAATCAATGGTTGGTGTTCAAACAACCATCTATAAAATTGGTTTCCACCTCCACTGAGAGACACCTTTGGCCATTACTCACTTTGTCCTGCTCCTTGAATAGCCTTCTTGCATCCCGCACCTTTGACTCCCTTCCAAAACCACCGTTGACCTCCATTCATCTACCTCCAATCCACATTCTAGCCACTCAAACATCCACCAAACCACGCCAGTCCCAATCCTTCCCAAGCAGCATCTGACTACCTCAAAACATCCAAGCCTCAACCAGTGACCTCCAAGACTTCCTCATTCACTTCTAGAACGACCATCGACCTCTGCCTTGTTGTCAATTGTCGAGCTAAAGCAAGCCACCAGAGCAGCCAATCTAGCCAAGTTAGGACGGCCATCGGCAGCGCACGATAGGTACACATGCACCCTCCCTCACTCATTAACTTTTCTACATTGCCTTGTATGCCTTTTCTTCTTGCTTGCATTGTTTGCTCGCCGTTTCCTGCATTGCAACTTGCTGACAGACAGCCATGACCCGTGTGTGGTCGATGGCTCTTTAACACGTGGTCAAGTTTGTTCCAATGTCCTCCCCTTTCATCCTCTTTAGGGCCTTTGCATAGTGTTTGGTCTCATTCATGGCCGACCGGCGTCAAACGCGACCAACCAAACCCAATGAGGACGGTGGGGTGGTCCATGCATTTCGTTTTCGTTCCAAAGCCTCGAAGGTACTCCTCTAACTCCTCCTTTAGTTCGCAAGCCATCACCAATGCCCTATGTCCCTCGTAAGCCCTGACCATGGTTGGAGTAGAGGACGGCATTCGGCAACTGAAATTGGAGGACGGTGGGAAGTCTCGGCCGCTTCTAAAATTGTTAGCATGCATCCTTAGCTTCTCAAGTATCCCAGTGTTGTTTCTAGATTGTTGGTTTGATTTACATTGGTCCCTATCCCCGAAGGAAGATGATGAAAGTCCATCGTCTGGAGACGGTTTCTGAGCCACGGGTCGATAGCGTGCATTAGTTGTGTGGTTCAACTGAACCAGAGCTGCGATGGGCCGAGTCAGATGACGATTCTTTGATGTGTTACCTATGGTTTTGGTGATATTTGGTTTGTTTCTCTAAATGTGAATATGCTCTATTCAATTCTGCTTTCGAGTTTCATGTTGGGTTTTTGTAATTCCATTTTGGATCAATGAAAAGTTTGTAATCTAGAGCCCATTTCTTGACCACAGTAGATTTGTACGGATAGCCAACGTGGTTTGTCTAGAGCTAGTGCCTAGCCAAATTGAGCCTAACCTTGTGTTTATTGTTTACACTTTGCTTCACCTATTGATTGGTTTGCGTTCCTTCTTGATTGTTTGCTTTATTTGTGTAGACACCCAGATTTTACAGTCACATGGTGGCAAGCTCCTCTAAAAGATGCTGTAGTTGCAACCATCACCCCTAAACCCTAACTCCATAGAACCCTAAGCCCATTAGGTCCACACAACTCATTAGGCCCACACAAGCCCCATTAGGCCCTCACAAGCCCATTTGACCTAGACAGACCCACTTAGGCCCACACAAGCCCATTAGGCCCACACAAACCCACTCAAACTTAATCCAAGTAAAAACCACTAATTAAAAACCAAGTTAAATAAAATCCACTTAAAATCCTAATTAATCAAGTGAAAACCCTAATTAAAATCAAAATCAAGCAACATCCACTTAAAATCCTAATTAATCAAGTGAGAACCCTAATTCAAATCAAAATCAAGCAAAATCCACTTAAAATCCTAATTAATCAAGTGAGAACCCTAATTAAAGTTAAAACAAAGTGAAATCCATTTTCAAACCACTTTAATCCATTTAATTTCAAAGAAAACCTAAATTAAA
>JAMKQA010001822.1:0-16899 GCA_024699735.1 Posidonia australis | reverse complement strand
GATTTGATACTCTAGCTGGGCTCTAGGCTGACTTGAAGGGTGGTTTTGAAGGTCTGAAGAAGGTCTGAGAACTATCCGAAAATTCTCCTTTTCTCGTCATCGACAAGACCCTTTATAATCCGACGAAGCCTTCCTCCGCCATTGATCCTCCTCCCTTCAGCCCATCAACGCCGTTGGATTGGGTGTGAGCTGGAGGAGCTTGGCCGAATATCACGGAGGTCGTGATAGGCTCTGGATTTCTCGGAATTGTTGGCCGGAAAAATAGGGTCGCCGGAATTATTTTTGACATTTCTAAAGTTTGAAATTGAATTGTTGAATGAACAGTGTTGGGCTTAACAGGCCTAGGGTTTTGGGATTTTTGTTTTGATTTTTATTTTGGGATTTTTAGGGTTTTTAGGGCTTTAATTTTAGGATTTTAATTGGGCTTTATGGGTTTAATTTAATTTCTTAATTTTGTGATTTATGGCTTAATTAGGGTTTTAATTAGCTTAGGTTTTTTTGTTTATTATTTTTTAGAAATTTTTTATGGTTTTGATTTTAAGTTTTAAATTAGGGTTTTGAATCTTAATTTAGGTTTTTTATTTTTGTTTTATGATTTTAATTAAATTTGTGATTAAGGTTTAATTAGTTGGTATTAATTAATTATTTTAGGTTTTCTTATTTTATTTTGTTTTGGGATTTTAAATTTTAAGGTTTTAATTTAGGATTTTGTGAATTAAATATGATTTTCAATTTTGGGATTTAGGATTTCATTAATTGACTTGAAATTAGGGTTTCAAATTTTAATTAGGGTTTATTTAAGGATTTTTGGATTTTAAATGGATTTTACTTGATTAGGGTTTCATTTGATTAGTTAGGATTTTTATTGTATTAATTGTGGATTTTAAATGGATTAAGTGGGTTTTAAATGTATTTAAGTGGATTTAATTTCATTTATTTGGTTTCAAGTTTAATTGGGTCAGAGTGGGCTAGCATGGGACTAATTGGGCTAGGGTTTTCGGTGGTCGCAACCAAAGCATCATCTGGAGGAGCTTGCTGCTAAGTGACCTCAAAATTGGGGTGTCTACACAGAGTAAGGACACACAGTTTATGATCTCTGATAATACATTTGCAAGTAGCATGAATTAACTGGCTCTGATTGTTTGATGCTGTCCATGTCCTCAAGGATGACAACCCCTTTGGAGTAGACTTGTCTGACCACGAAAAGTCCATGCCAATTGGGCCTGAACTTGCCACGTTTATCAAGGAGATGTATTGCTCTCAAGATCAGGTCCGCTGGCAAAAAGCTTCTTGGTCGGACCTTCTTCTGATAGGCTTTGACCATGCGCTTTTGATAGCATTGTGCGTGTGCATAGCTTGCAGTCGATGCTCGTCTATCAGGTTCAATTGAACGAGGCGGTCCTCAATCCACTCCGCCTCCTCTAGCTCTGCTTCTTTCAGGACTCTGAGCGATGGTATCTCCACTTCTATTGGTAGGACTGCCTCCATACCATACACTAGAGAATATGGAGTCGCTCTTGTTGAGGTCCTGATTGATGTCCTATAAGCCCACAGAGCATATGGGAGCTAGTCATGCCAGTCCTTATGTGTCTCTGCCATCTTTTTAAGAATCTTAGTTAAATTCTTATTAGCAGATTCTACTGCACCATTCATCTACGGACGGTACGGGGAGGATTTGTGATGCCTGATATGGAACTCCTGCAGGAAATCCTGAACCTTTTTGGCTGTGAAATTTGTCCCATTATCAGAAACGATGGAATACGGGACCTCGTACCGGGTGATGATGTTGTTCTTGATGAACTTCTCTGTCACGAAGGCGGTCATTGTCTTGTAAGAAGCTGCCTCCACCCATTTTGTAAAATAATCAATTGCCACTAAGATGTACTAATGTCCATTAGAAGCTGCTGGGTCTATTCCCCATGTATAGAAAGGCCAGGGTGACGACATGCTGTGAAGCTACTGTGGTGGTGCATGAATAAAATTGCCATGGACTTGACAATTATGACATCTTCGCACAAACTGGCAATAATCTGTCTCTATGGTTGACCAGAAATAACCCTGTAACATTATTTTCTTAGCCAATAATACCCCATTCATTTGAGGCCCACATGTCCCAGCATGCACTTGCAACATAACTGTATTGGCCTCCTTTTTATCAAGATAGCACAGAAGCATCTGATTGTAAGACCTCCTGTATAAGTGGCCCTCTCCGAGCACATATTTTGAGGCCAATCGGACCATGGTCTTTCTGTCTGCCGCCGATACGTCTAGATGGTGATTCCTAGTTTCCAGGTAAGCTTTGATGTCATGATACCAAGGAAGCTCTGTTGTGGAATCCACTTCTTCTATGCTCATGCAGTGTGCCAGTTGGTCCATGCGGGCTACTGACACCTTTACTGTGTCATCCTCTGGTATGGACAACCAGGATGCAAGAGTGGCCAGTGCATCTGTGTAAGCATTCTTGGCCCTGTTCATAAAGGAAAAGCGTATCTCCTTAAACTTGGTCATCACCTTCAAGAGATGATTTTGGTATGGAACCAATTTCAGATCTTTGGTTCTCCAGTTGCCATTTACTTGAGAAATAACCAACATGGCATCACCATGCACATGTAATTTCTGTGCACCATGCTCTAATGCTGCCTGCAAGCCGAGAATACATGCCTCGTACTCTGCCACATTATTGGTGCACACAAAGGTCAACTTTCGAGCAAGCAGGATCATCTTTCCAACGCTGCACTGATACCCATGCCTCTCCTGTTAACTGCGCCATCAAAGTAGAGCTACCACTGACCTTTATCTCGAGGGACTATCGACTCCTCTTCTTCCATGGCGAACAATATATCCTCATCAGGAAACTGAGTTTGCAGGGGTTGGTGCTCTAGCAATGTAAGCCTGCTACGTGATCTACCATGGCATGTCCCTTCATCGACTTCTGAGTGACAAAGGTGATGTCAAACTGAGATAACAGCACTTGCCACTTGACACATCTACCCACCAATGCTGGCATCTGAAACAGGTATTCCATTGGATCATGTCGGCATGGTAATAGAACTAGATATGCCACCATATAGTGCCTTAAGTGTTGTGTGGCCCAGACAAGGGACAAGCAAACTTTCTCGATTGCGGTGTATTTAACTTCACAATCATTGAACTTTTTGCTCAAATAATAAATGGCCCTCTCCTTGCGACCTATTTCATCATGCTGACACAGGATTGCGCTCATTGAATGCTGTGTCACTGACAAGTAGAGCAATAGAGGACGCCCTGGTGTCGGAGGAACTAAGACTAGTGGTCTTGCTAAGAGCATCTTGATTTTTTCAAATGCTTCTTAGCACTCCTCACTCTAGCGGATCTATGCGTTCTTCCTCAGGAGCTTGAAAATTGGCTCGCAAATTGGTGTCAATTGAGCGATGAATCGGCTGATATACTGCAACCGCCCGAGCAACCCTCGGACTTCTTTCTCTATTGTGGGGGGAGGCATCTCAATGATGGCTTTAGCCTTGCTCAGATCTACCTCGATTCCCCTTTGGCTAATGATGTACCCCAACAGTTTTCCTGATGACACACCAAATACACACTTGTTGGGGTTCAATCGCAGCTTAAACTTTCTCAAGCGGTGAAAGAGCTTCCTCAAACAAGCAATGTGTTCTTCAGGCTCCTTCGACTTAGCAATCATATCATCCACGTAAACCTCGATGTCTTGGTGCAGGAGATCGTGGAATAAAGCTGTCATTGCCCTCTGATAACTGGCCCCAGCATTCTTAAGCCCAAAAGGGCATAACTCTATAGCAGAACACTCCCCATGGGGTAATAAAGGACGTTTTCTCCATATCCTCTTCTACCATTTGGATTTGATTATATCCGGAAAATCCATCCATGAATGACAACATTTTGTGTCCTACAGTGTTGTCTACCAATACATCAATGTGTGGGAGTGGAAAATCATCCTTTGGACTGGCTTTGTTTAAGTCTCTATAATCAATACACATTCGGACTAGACCATCTTTCTTAGGTACTAGAACCACATTCACTAACCATTCCAGGTAAAGGATGACCTTCAGGAAGTTAACTTTGTGCTGCTTCATTATTTCCTCCTTCAATTTCAAGAGCCACTGTGGTCGCCATCTACGTAGTTTTTGCTTGACATGCATGACATCAGGCTTAAGCGGTAGTGTATGTACCACTACCTCGACGTCTAGCCCAAGCATGTCATCGTAACTCCAAGCAAAGATATCCGCATATTCCTGGAGAAGCTCAACAAGTTCTACTCTGGCCTGTGTTGGAAGTCTGGCGCTTATCCGCACTTCTCTGACATCTTCATCAGTGCCAATATTCACAGTCTTTGTCTCTTCTTCTACATGCAGGTTCGGGCCTTCGGGATCGTCATCGTAAGGCTGGAATTCAGGTGCATCGTGACTCTCCTCTTCCACCTTTGGATCTTCCTCTTCTCCATATGCAATGAGCTCAGGAAAAACTTCTTGCTGGCACAATGAGTCTGTGTCTTCAACGGTGCACACTTTCTCAGCATTCCACCCCTGATATTGCTTTAGAATGGTCACTGTGACCCTAGTTTTCTTATATGCACCCCTAATGATTTCTGGTTCTGCTATTTCTGAACCTGTGTCTAACAGTTTTACTTCTGGCAAACAAAAGCTTTTATTATCATGCTGTCTCTGTACAGCATGTGCAACAGGTGGGCAGTTGTCCTTTGTCTGACTAATGTGAGTGCTACCGCTTGAGTTCCCTCCTAAGCCTAGCTCAGGATCTTTTTTTTTTTTGACCCCACTGCTCAAGTGGGGCCAGGTCTGATAGTACCACCTAGACCCACCTCCCGGCTGATAGGAAATAAACTCCTCTGGTCTAGCGTTTAAAGATCCATTCTCCTCCAGGGTCATGATGGCTGATTGACCCTATGCAACTGTCTGCTCCTCTGTTTCCTCGATCATTACTGCCTTTCCTTTCTTGCGCCTAAGCTCATTTTGCGCATCCTCGGCCAATACTGATAACTGCTCTTGAAATAGAACTTCCAAATCGCTGAGCATGTTATCCACCTGAGCCACCACGGCATCTCCTTCCTCTTCATCGGAAGCTAAATCTACATAATATGCGTTATTAGTTCTGAACACCTCAGGCACTGATTCCGACTGCCCTGGTTGCAACCCCTTCAAATTTGACTGTCGCTCTGAAGCTGCTACTGCTGATTCTGCCCTTGCTGCATCCCAAACTACAACCGAATTGTTAGACAGGCCCTCCGCCGATTCCGGAGGCGGCAACACTAGCATAGCTATCCCTGAGGACATGGATGATGTTGAACCCATTCCAAAGTCCATAACTTCCTCCTCCGAATAGTAATCCTCTATGCATACCCACACGGGCCCACCAACCGGTTTGTCTAGCCCAGGCTCTGCAAGCATCAAACTCTGATTGGGATTCAGAAATCACGTACTGACAAAATTATTTAAATCTCATAGAATAACGAGCTTTTGGAACTTACGACGCTTTGTGTATTCGTCTTGTGGCTTCTGCTCATATCCCAGTCCTTAAAATTTACGTCTTCTCCCCACGACAATTGGTTCTGCGATCCCTTGGCCATTCCGCCTGAGAGGTGCTCCTCTCTCATACCCCCATCTTTGACATAGATTCTTGACCATCGAAAAGGGGTTGCCAAAAGTGGCCAAATGGCTAGCATGCTCGAGAATTGGAATAAAATTGACTAATTCAAGACGGTCGACACAGTAGAGCACATCAGAGGGTTTGGAGTCAAAATGGACAGTATGGAGCGAGACTGAAGAGACTGCCTCAACCTTCTCCTTTTCAAGATTTTCCGCCATCACGACAATGTCGTTGTTCCAGTAGAACTTAGTCATACAGTGTAGGGTCGAGGGAATAACCTGATGCTTGTGGAGCCAAGGGTGCCCAAGCAGAAGATTGAAAGATGGTTCGAGGTCGACGACATAGAACTCGACCTCAAAACGAGCAGGACCAATGACTAAGGGAATGATCAAGATCTATAAGGCATCATGGTGCGTGTTGTTGGAAGCCGTCATTCCTTTCACTACAGGAGTAATGTCCTCCGATTTAAAGCCGACCTGACTTGCGGTTCGCATGGGGCAGATGTTCAAACTGACGCCATTATCTACCGAGTGAGAGGAATGCGGAAATTTTGGTATTGCACTGTGATGAATAGGGGCTGGTTATGACTAGTCCCTGCTGGAGGAAACTCGGAACTAGAGAAAGAAATGACCTCTGGCGCGGTTATCATCCCTACCATGTTCTCCAAGGTCGAAGGTTGTATGGTTGAAGAAACTTGGGCATCCTGAAAGACTCGAAGAAATGCCTCTCTACGTTCGGCTGAAGTATGTATTAAAACCCAGATGGATATGTCTGCCTTGACCTTTTTCAACTAGGCAGTAATATCGGCTATCGGTGGGTCAACTTTGAGAGTGGGGTTAGCTCTTGTGACTGTCTCTTCAGGGATTGGTTTGGGAATATGGGTTCTTGCTTGAGTGGATGAAGTCACAGGCTGACTGGTTTTGTTTACTGAGACCGGGGCCTTGTATACCATTCCCGACCGCGTTACCTCAGCACACATTTCTACGGTATAGTTATAAGGCATGCGGTGAGTATCCTGTGTCAAATTGATGACCACAAAAGCATGGGCCCTTAGTTCCACTGGGGCTGAAACTGGCAGAGTAGGTGTTGGCGCTTGGTGGGTTAGGTCATGCCTCGGTTTGGCTAGTAGACTAATTGTTTGTGGGGTGGATGATTGCATGGTAGGTCTGGTAGCTGTGTGCCTCGATCGAGCAGTTAACTGGATCATGTTGACTACAGAGCATGCAGCTTCTATGCAGGATTGACTCAACTGATAGGAGAACAGTTCTGAAACATCATGGATGAGGAGAGAAGGATCAAAAGATTCAACCTCATCTGAAGAATGGAAATAGACTCTAAAGGTTCCTGGCGCATGCTCTGGCAAAGGCTGGTGGACTAAGTTGCTAGACGTGGATGCAGATGAATGTGGTGTCTGTGCAGCGGGCCTGGACTCTGCCTTCTGTGTGTTAATTGCAATGACCTTCTGGTCAATTAAGTCCTGAATTGCTCCTCGGAGTGTGAAGCAGTTATCCGTAGAGTGCCCTGTGGCTCTATGGTAACTGCAATATAGATCTGCTTTATACCACCGTGAAAGTGGATTTAGTAGTGGGTGGAATTCCAGAAGCTTCAGTAGTGACGCTACCTTAGAAAATATGACACTCAGTGGCTCAACCAGAGGAGTGTAATCTCTTTCAGGTCGTGGGAGCTGCCATGATCCCTGGTAGCGCCCTTGCCTTGCCGGTGCGGGCCAGTAGAATGGCTCGGCGGTGGTTGTGATTTGTGATGTGCGTGGTACTCTACGTGCAGGAGAGTAAACAACTTGATTCTAAGCCAGCGAGCTCACCACGTTGACTGGCATAACAGGAGCCCCTACGTATGCCACAGCATTCCTAGCAGAATCCTTCTTTCGCCTGTAGCCAGTGTTGGATCCACTGTTACCACCGTTACTGTTACTAGTTCCGGTGGTAGCTATGGTCTTCTTTGCGAATGCTGCTAACGCTGGGAAGCTTCTGCTATTTAGCGAGCTCTCTACACGGGTGCCAGCTCTGATCAGGGACGCAAAGGTGGTAATAGGTTGGATGCTATGTAGAGCTCTAATGGCTAGCTGCGCCCCTTGAATTATTATTTCGATAGACTCTTCGTCAGAAGGTCTATCATGCACTTGTGATGTGAGGGCTCGCCAGCACCAAACGTACACCCCAAACGGCTCGTAGGGCTTCTTCTTGGTGGCGACCAGGTCCTCACACTTTGGGACCATGTCGAGGTTAAAAGAGTACTGCTCTAGAAAAGCTTGGCTCAGATCATTCCAGGTCCTTATGGTGGACATATCCAGCGATGTGAACCATTTTAGAGCTAGACCTGTGAGACTTTTTTGGAAGAGGTGAATGAGAAGCCTCTCGTCATCCTGTAGCTGAGCGAGATCGTCATAGTACTCCCGAAGATGTGAAATTGGGCAGCCTTTCCCAATGTATTTCTCGAATTTCGAGATATGGAAGTTTGGTGGGAGTACCGCCTCTGGGAAATACAGAGGTCCCGGAAGGAGAAAGACTAGCAGTCTCCACCCTGCACTTGACGTAGAGCTTTCTCTAGGTCATTCATCCTGGCGAAAAGTGCATTGGGAGTTGCTGCTGACATTGAGTATGCAGTCAGGGTGGGTCCCGCGTATGCTGTGTCTATAACACCCGTGTGCTCCTCCAGATCTATCATCTCACCACCTGGTGCCGTGGCGTGAGGACCAGCGTACCCGTGCATGTGCGCTACTTGTGGTGGTGTGCATGCAGAAGCTTGTACCTGATGCAAGGGTATAGAGATGTTATGCTGTGTGGGGCATGTTGTTGTGTGTGGGAGCAACAGCTGCTGAACCGAGACGGTCGGGTTCGTAGGTTGATGAACTCTCACCAGCCTAAATGGCTGACCATTAGTGGAGGAAGGAATATATTGTGCATGCCGTGGAAGTGATGCTATAGGCAGAGTAGCAACACCAGTCGTCGGGACAGCGGGAAGTTGTAGCGACGGCTGCAGTGGTGGTGTGACTGATGTAACGTGAAGTGCCTGAGTAGGCGGAGCAGGATCCTCAAGAATGGGACAGACAGGCGCAAACAGAGTGGGATCCAAATAGGAGGCCATGTTTTGCAACCACTGTGCAAGGGCCAGAAGTTGCTGAGATTGTATAGTGGCAAAACCGTCGGTAGCAGTACCAAGGGTTGGAAGATCAAGCGGCAGGGATGTCAAAGGGGATTGGATGCTCAAAGATGTTGTAGGTCGGATTCCTACTGATGAGGCAATCGCAGCCAGCTAAGTGTCAAGTGAAAGAGGGTCAATTGAAGGACGAGGCATCATCAGATCAGATGCCCTGGTGGTAGTCATAATAACTGCCTCAGCCGCAGGCTCCAGACCAATGAGGGTCTACTAGTGTCCCGAAACCCACGGACAAGGAACTCCAGGCGCTCGAAAGTGGCTATCGTGGAGTGAAGGTGGAATGACTGATGACATAGTAAAAGAAGGAGGAGGGGCAAAAATAGGAATCCCCTCCAAGGCAACTGGTGTAACAGTCTCAGAAACTCGCTGGGCCGTAGCAGACCGCGAACGGGTAAAGATGGGGCTGCGATTGCAAGTGAAAGGACGACGCCTACGAGGAGCTATCGTTGGAAGTGACGAATAGCTTGAGGAAAGACAGTCGAGAACAATGCCTCAAGATTGAGGTTACAGAAAGAAACTCCCAGGCTCAGACCTAGGGACTTGCACACAGAACTCTATACCTGACAAAGGAAAAGAACCTAGTGCGTTAGTGAAAAGAGTGAAGACAAGACAATAAAAGGAATAAGTTAGCTATGTAGTTATTCGTTAGGGTGGCATGAATGGCACACATGCACATGAATGCTACTAATATGCTTTCTCTCACCATGCATGACCCACATGGATCGGACCAAACGGGACGCACTCATGGGTTTGGGTTTTGACTCTGGTCAGAAAAGTAAGGTCCCTATTCTAAATCATGGCCGAAGCGCAGGTAGTGAATGAGTGGTCCGTTGGTGGCCTTGTCTCCTGCAGTAGCATGGAACTGTACCCTCTACTAGCACCAACATGACCCTAGACAAGGGGGGACAAACTAGCAACATGTCCTACACCAAAGCTATAGAATGGGCTACTAGCATTGTCCTTCGTAAACTGTGGATGACCGAGAAGAGAAGATGCATGCCATATATGATCAATCATGCGATATGCTTTTGTGTCTTTTACTTGCGTTTTATTAAACTATAGGGATTCTGGTTACGCATGGGGAAGGGGTTAGGTACCCCATGTGCCCGAGAAACTCGGTCTTTCAAGGATTCCTACTTGTCAATGGTCTAATGTGTGTGTGCTTGCTTATTCTAATTGCTCATGCTAAAGATGACTGGAAACATGCCAAATCAAAGAGAAGAAATGATGTAAAGGGAAAAAGTTAATCCAAGGATCAAATGTAGGCATTGAGAATGCTGCTTTACTATATGCCCTTGGGCGATGAGGAAAATCATGAAAATCGAGAAATTCTCGGAAGGCATCTCGCGAATCAGCAGAAATATTGATAAATCCAAGACGACGAGAAAACCAAGCTCGAAAAGAGTTGGAAAAGCAAGTGCAAAGTAAAGAAGAAAAGGCAAGAAAATTACATGAAAAAGTGCACAAGATGTGCAAAATGCTTGCGTGAGTGTAAAAAACTGAATTCCAGGGGCCTTTGTGTAAAAAACACAAATTCTAAATAAAAATTGAAATTCTGAATCCCAAATCATAGGAAAACACATTCTATGCAATTATGGAGAAATCTGGGGTCAAATGTGCAAATATGTGCATTTCTGGCCAAATTGATGTTTCCTAGGGGTTAAAATGCAATTTAACCAGAGAATTATTCATTCAAAAGAGTTTCAGAAAAGCTCAGGGTTCTTTATGCAAAAATATTGGACTCGAATGCATGAAAACAAACTCTGGGGAGTTTTTATTAAACTTTTAAAACTGGAAAACGTTATTTTGAATACCTAGGGAGCATAATGTAATATTTTCAGTTAAAACTTTATTCAAACGATTTATGAAAAATGATTCAGGACCTAAGTGTAAGAAAAGGACCTATTTGTAATACAAAAAGGACCTAAATGTAATAGATGAAAAGTTTCAGAATTTTATTAAAATAAAAAACTTTTTAATTTTCTAAAAGAAAATGACAACGACAGCCGTCGGCGACAGAGCTCCGCTAACGACGACCGCTAGAGAGGCGATCAGAGGCTTTCCCGTGGAAACAAGAAGAAGAGGAGGGGAGAAGATCCAACGGTCTGGATTGAGCATCCAATGGCGGGAGTGGGCCTCCCAACTACCTTGCCTTCGAGGCACTCCGGCGACGGCGTCGGGGAAGAAGGGAGACTGATGGAGCTACGATGCGGCGATCCGGAGGTCGCAGAGGCTTCGGGCCATCGAGAGGAGCCTTTTTCTTCTTCCAGAAGCAAGTATGGTGAATGATGACGTGGAGGGGAGCTCCGATTGCTGTCGACGTCTTTTCCTCCAGCGAGGGAGGTCGCAGGCACGTTCCAGAGTTCGTGGCGTGGATCTGAAGGCTTCGGAGTACTGGGGGCTTGCCATGGAAGCTTTCTGGAGCCTCGGAGTGACGCAGAGTGGTTGGAGGCGTGCGTTCCTGTTCTGGCTCCGATCATCTTCTCCAGCGACGACGGAACGTCGCGATTCCGGCGATCCTCTGATGGAGACCTCTGTGGTGATCGAAATGGGAATTGGAGGGGCAGAAAAGCAAAAGGTAGGCTAGGAGAGGTAGACCTAGGGTTCTAGGACCAGGGACAAGACCTGGATCAGCACCTCCACCTATATCGTCGAAAAACGACGACTGCGATGTTTGGAGAGTGATTCCGACTAGAGGAGGCCTCTGGCTTGATTGGAAACAATCCAGAAAGACTAAGGATGCTCTAGGAAACTGAATTCGAAGCTAAATATGGTTGAAGGAGGGCGTACCTGGCCTGATGACGCACGTCTCCTCCATAACTCGTCGGAAGTGGCATGAATTCTCCACTTCTCACCTCTACGATCCCCTCTCTCTTTCTAGAATTCTCCCTCGCTCTGGAATTCTCTGTTTTTCTCTCGCGAAAAAACCTCCAAATCTTTGCCTCTACTGCTCCTTTTATAGTCTTCTTGTATACACCCATGATGATTCCTAGCTCTGCTATTTCTGAACTTGTGTCTGACAGTTCCACTTCAGGTAGACAAAAGCTTTCAATTTCATGATGTCTTTGTACAGCATGTACAACAGGTGGGTAGCTGTCGTCTGTCTGACTGATGTGAGTGTTGTCGCCCGGGTTCCTTCCTGAGCCTATCTTAGGATATTTTTTTTGGACCCCACTGCTCAAGTAGGGCCAGGTCTGATAGTACCACCTAGACCCACCACTCGGCTGATAGGAGATAAATTCTTCTAGTCTAGCGTTCATAGATCTATTCCCTTCCAGGGTAATGATTGCAGACTGACCCGGTACGACTGTTTGTTCTTCTGTGTCCTTTGTCATTACTGCCTTCCTTTTCTTGCACCTAAGTTCATCCTGCGCATCTTCGGCCAGTACCGATAACTGCTCTTGGAATAGAACCTCCAGATCACTGAGCATGTTATCCATTTGAGCTACCACGGCATCTCCCTCCTCTTCATTGGAAGCGAAATCCACATAGTATGCGTTGGTAGTCCTCAACATCTTAGGTACTGATTTTGGTTGTACTTGCTGTAATCCCCTCAAAACTAACTGTCGCTCTAAAGCTGTTACTGCTGATTCTGCCCTTGCTGCATCCCAAACTACAACTAGATTAGTAGATAGACCCTCCATTGACTCCGGAGGAGGTAGTGCTAGCATGGCTATCCCCGGGGATATGGATGACGTTGAATTCCTTCTGAAGTCCGTAATTTCCTCTTCTGAATAGTAATCTTCTATACATATCCATTCTGGTCCATTGACTGGTTTGTCCGGCTCAGGCTCTACAAGCACCAAACTCTGATTGGGATCTAGTAATCCTGCACTTACAAAGTTAGTTAAATCTCATGAAATAACGAGTTTTTGGTACTTACGATGCTTCGCGCATCCATCTCCTAGCTTCTGCTCGCATCCCAATCCATCAAACTCACATCTTCTCTCTGCGGCAATTGGTTCAACGATTCCTTGGCCATTCCGCTTGAGAGGTGCTCCTTTCTCGTACCCCCTTCTCTGCCATAGATTCTCGACCATCAAAAAGGGGTTGCCAAAAGCGGCCAAATGACTCGCACGCTCGAGAATCGGAATAAAGTTGACCAATTCAAAACGGTCAACACAATAGCACATCAAAGGATCTGGAGTCAAAACAGACAGCATGGAGCGAGACTAAAGAATTGCCTCAACCTTCTCCTTTTCAAGGTTTTCTGCCATCACAACGACAATGTCATTGTTCCAACGGAATTTAATCATACGGTGGAGGGTTGTGGGGATTACCTGATGCTTGTGGAGCCAAGGGCATTCAAGCAGAAGATTGAAGGATGGCTCGAGGTCGATGACATAGAATTCAACTTCGAAACAAGCAGGACCAATGATTAAGGGAATGATCAGAATCCTTAAAGCATCATGGTGCGTATTATCGAATGTCGTCATTCCTTTCACTACTAGAGTGATGTCCTCTAATTTGAAGTCAACCTGACTTGCAGTTCGCAAGGGGCAAACGTTCAAATCGGCGCCATTATCGACCAAAGTGAGAGGAATGCGGAAATTTTGATATTGCACTGCGATGAAAAGGGGCTGGTTGTGATTAGTTCCTGCCGGAGAAATCTCTGAACTAGAGAAAGAAATGACCTCGGGCGCGGCTATCATCCCTACCATGTTCTCCAAGGCCGAAGGTTGTATGGTGAGGAAACATGGGCAGCCTAGAAGACCCGAAGAAATGCCTCCCTATGCTCGGCTGAAGTATGGATTAAATCCCAGATGGATATTTTAGCTTTGATCTTTTTTAACTGGCCAGTAATATCGGCTATCGGTGGGTCAGCTTTGGCGGTGGAGTTGGCTCTTGTGACTGTCTCCTCAGGGATTCGACTAGGAATATGGGTTTTGTCTTGGGTGGATGATGTCACAGGCTGACTGGTTTTGTTTGCTGGGACTGGGGCTTTGTATCCCGTTCCCGACCATGTTACCTCAGCGCACATCTCAGTGGTATAGCTGTAGGGCATGTGGTGGGTGTCGTGTGTTAGGTTGATGACCACAGGAGCATGGGCCCTTAATTCTATTGGGGTTAAAACTGGCAAAGAAGGTGCTGGTGCTTGGTGGGTCAGGTCATGCCTTGATCTAGCTAACAGGCTAATTGTTGGTGGGGCGGATTGCATGGCAAGTCTGGTAGCCATGCGCCTTGGTCGGGCAGTTAATTGGATCATGTTGACAGCAGAGTTGACAGTTTCAATGAAGGATCGACTCAGCTGATAAGAGAAGGATTCTGAAACATCATGGATGTGGCGAGAAGGATCAAAAGGCTCGACCTCATCCGAAGAAAGGAAATGCACTCCTGAGGTTCCCGATGCATGCTCAGGCAAAGGCTAGCTAACTATGTTTCTAGATGTGGATGCAGATGAATGAGGTGTCCGTGCCGCGGGCCTAGGCTTTGCCTCCTGTGTGTTAATGGTGATAGCCTTGCGGTCAATCAAGTTATGAATAGCATTCCGAAGTCTATAGCAATTATCCGTAGAGTGCCCGGTGACTCTATGGTAACTGCAAAATAAATCCGCCTTAAACCATGGTGGAATCGGGTTTGGCGGTGGGCGGATTTCTGGAAGCTTCAGTAATGACGCTACCTTAGGAAATATGACGCTCAGCGGCTCAACCAGAGGAGTGTAGTCCCTCTCAGGTCGTGGGAGCTGCTTGGGTCCTAGGTAACGTCCTTGCCTTGCCGGTGTTGGCTGGTAGACCGGCTCAGCGGTGGTAGTGATTTGTGAAGTGCGTGGTGCTTTAGATGTAGGAGAATAAATGACCTCATTCTTAGCTGGCGGGCTCACCATATTGGCTTGCATAGCAGAGGCTCCTACGTATGCCATAGCATTCCTAGTAGACTCCATCTTTTGGCTGAACCCAGTGTTAGATCCATTGTTGCCATTGTTATTGTTACTGGTTCCACCGGTAGCCATAGTCTGCTTGGCGAATGCTATAGCGTAGGGAAGCTTCCACTATTGAGTGAGCTCTCAACGTGGGTGCCAGCTTTAATCAGGGCAGTGAAGGTGGAAATGGGCTGAATGCTCAGTAAGGCCCCAGTGGCTGGTTGTGCTCCTCGAATAATTATTTTGATAAACTCCTCGTCAGAGGGTCTATCACGCACTTGTGAAGCGAGGGCTCGCCAGTGCCCGACGTACTCCCTGAACGGCTCGTAGGGCTTTTACTTGGTAGCGACTAGGTCCTCGCGCTTTGGGACCATGCCGAGATTAAAAGAGTACTGTTCCAAGAAAGTTTGGCTCAAATCATTCCAGGTCTTGATGGTGGTCATATCCAGCGATGTGAACCACTTTAGAGCTGGACCTATAAGACTTTTCTGGAAAAGGCGAATGAGAAGTCTCTCGTCAGCCGGGAGCTAAGCGAGATCGCCATAGTACGCCCTGAGCATGCGAAATTGGGCAGCCTTTCCCATTGTATTTCTCAAATTCTGGGATATGGAAGTTCTGTGGGAGTACCACCTCTGGGAAATAGTAGAGGTCTCGGAAAGAGAAAGACTGACGGTCCCCACCCTACACTTGTCGAAGAGCTTTCACCAGGTCATTCATCCTGGCGAAAATTGCATTGGGAGTTGCTGTTGACATTGAGTGTGCAGCCGGGGTGGGTCCCGCGTACGCTGTGTCTATAGCACCTGTGTGCTCCTCCAGATCTATCATCTCACCACCTGGTGCTGTGGCGTGATGACCAGCATACCCGTGTGTTTGTGCTAGTGGTGGTGTGCATATTGATGCCTGAACCTGATGCAAAGGTATTGAAATGTTATGCTGTGCGGTGCGTGTAGTTGTGTGTGGGAGCAGCAGCTGCTGAATCGGTATGGTCGGGTTCGTAGGCCGATGTACTCTCGCCAACCCAAGAGGCTGACCACCAGTTGAAGGAGGAATATGCTATGCATGCTATGGATATGATGCTATAGGCAAAGTGGCTACGCCCGTTGTCGGGACAGCGGGAAGTTGTGGCGATAGCTGTAGTGGTGGAGGAACTGGTGCAACATGAACTGCTTGAGTAGGTGGAACAGGATCCTCGGGAACGGGACAAACAGGCGCAGTCAAAGTGGGATCCAAAGAGAAAGCCATGATTTACAACCTCTGTGCAAGGGCCAGAAGCTGGTGAGATTGTATAGTGGTAGAACCATCGACAACAGCATTGAGGGTTGGAAGATCAAGCGGTAGGGATATCATAGGGGCTGGAGGTTCAAAGATGCTGCGGGTTGGATTCCTATTGAAGAGACAACCGCAGCCGACAGGGTGTCAAGTGGATGAGGGTCAACAGAAGGACAGGGTATCTTCAGATCAGATGCCCTGGAAGTTGTCATGGTAACAGCCTCCGTTGCAGGCTTCAGACCAATAAAGGTCTGCCAGTGTCCCTAAACCGGAGGGCGAGGAACTCCTGGTGCTTGGAAAAAACCACCATGGAGCGATGAATGAATGACTGATGACAAAGCAAATGAGTGAGGAGGGGCAGAAACAGGAATCCCCTCTAGAGCAGTTGGTGCAGTGGTCTCAGAAGCTCGCTGGGCCATAACGGAACACGAATGGGTAAGGACAGGGCTGCGATTGCAAGTGAAAGGACGATGCCTATGAAGAGCTATCGTCGAAAGTGATGAATAGCTCGAGAACAAACAGTCGAGAATAACACCTCGAGACTGAGGTTATAGAGAGGAACTCCCAGGCTCAGACCTAGGAATTCGCACACAGAACTCTATTCCTGGCAAAGGAAAAGAAACCTAAAGTGTCAGTGGAAAAGAGAAAAAAGAGTGAAAAAGTGAAGACAAGACAACAAAAGAAAATAAGTTAGCTATGCAGTTGTTTATTAGGGTGGCTTTAATGGCACACATGCACATGAATGCTACTAACATGCTCTCTCTCATCATGCATGTCCCACATGGAGCGAACCATATGGGACGCACTCATGGGTTTGGGTTTTTGACTCTGGTCAGAAAGTAAGGTCCCCGTTCTAAATCCTGGCCAAAGCGTAGGCAGTGAACGGGTGGTGCATTGGTGGCCTCGTCTCCTACAGTAGCAAGGAGTTGTACCCTCTACTAGCATCGACACGACCCCAAATAAGGGGAGACAAACTAACA
>JAMKQA010001821.1:0-17549 GCA_024699735.1 Posidonia australis | reverse complement strand
CCAAGGAAAGATGAGAAAGGATAAGGAAAGGAGTCGCCACCTAGTCTTTTAATGGAAAAACGAGGAAAACCAAACACACAAGAAAACCAAGAAGCAAATGGGATGCAGAAAACATGTGTGCTCCGTGCCTAATGGATAAAATGCACAAATGAATGTGGGCCAGAGAAAGGGTAAGGATTCTGGTTACGCATGGAGAAGGGGTTAGGCACCCCCATGTGCCCGAGAAAACTCGGTCTTTCTAGGTTTCCTACTTGTCAATGGTCTATTAAATGTGTACTTGCTTATTCTAAATGTTCATGCTAATGATGACTGGAGATAACATGCCAAATCAAAGAAAAGAAATGAAATAAGGGGAAAAAGTTAATCTGAGGGTCAAATGTAGGCATTGAGAATGCCACTTTACTATACGCCCATGGGCGATGAGGAAAATCGTGAAAATCGAGAAATTCTAGGAAAGCGTCTCGCAAACTAGCGGAAATCTAGATAAATCCGAGAAAATCAAATTGGGAAAATAATCCTTTTCCCGGGACAATGTCGTCTTTGCTAAACCTTTTAATGTATGCCCTCGGGTGATGGAAAGTCAAATCAAATCTAAGACGTGAAAATCGGAAAAAATCCGGGTAACAGCGAGAAAACCAAAGTTTGGCATGAGCTAGAAATGCGTGCACAATAAAAATGTGAGAAAACTTGTATGAAAAGATGCGGCAAAGCATGCAAAATGCTAGTGTGAGTGTAATAATGAAAACTCCAGGGGCTTTTGTACAAAAACCCAAGTTCTGCATGAAAACTGAATTCTGAAGCCAAATCATCAAAAATACATAGAAGGACACATTTCATGTAATTTTGAAGAAATCTGGGGTCAAATGTGCAAAACTGTGCATTTTTGGTCAAATTGAAGATTCCTAGGGGTCAAAATACAATTTTGCCACCAAAACATGCATTTAATGCAATTCTGTGGAAATTTAGGGTAAAATATGCAAGAAAAAAATTCCATGTTGAAATCAGAAAGTTTCAGTGGCAATTCAGTAATTTTACCCTAGAAAACAAGCATTCAGTGTGATATCTGTAAAGTTCAAGGGCTAAAATGCAATTTAACCAGAAAAATATGCATTCAGAGGGGTTTCAGCAAAGTTTAGGGTCCTTTATGCAAAAATATTGGATTAAAATGCATGAAAAGAGACTCTAGGGGTTTTTATTAAACTTTAAAGCCTTGAAAACATTATTATGCAACAAGAGGGGGCATATTGCAATATTTTCAGTTAAAACTTTATTCAAACGATTTTTTAAAAAATGATCAAGGACCTAAATGCATGAGAAGGAACTATTTGTAATAAAAAAAGGATCTAAATGTAACAAATCAAAAATAGCAGAAGTTTTATTTAAAGAAAGTTATTTTTTCAATTTTTAAAAGAAAAGAAGATCGACGGCCGTCGGCGACGGAGCTCCGCCAGAGGGACTATTGCAAGAAGAGAAAGAGGGGAAGAGATCCAATGGTTTGGATCTAGGATCGAACAGCAGGAGTGGGCCTCCCACCTCCCTCGTCGTTAGAGCACTCTGGCGACGGTGCCAGAGAAGAAATGGATTTCTGGAGGCTACAGTGCGTGATCTGGAGGTCCTGGAGGCTTCAGGGAGCACCGAGGAGCATGTCTCTTCCCTCGGGGGTCAAATTGGAGGAAGGTCGTGCAATATGGGAGTCCATTTGTCGTCGCCGTCGTCTCCTCTGGTGAGCATGGCTGCTGGCGGGATCCAGACCTCGTGGCTTAGATCTGGAGGCCTCGGAGCATTGAGGACGTGCCGTGGAACGTTCCTGGAGGCTCGGAGGGTCTCGACTACGCAAGAGGCGCACGTTCAGAGGCTGGTTTCAATCGTCTTCTCCGACGACGACGATGTCATGCAACTCTGGCGATCTTCTGGTGGAGGCCTTTGCGGCTATCGAAACGAGAATTGGAAGGGTGGAGAGGCAAGAGGGAGGCAAGGAGAGGTGGAAGAAACCTTCTAGAGCCAGAGTCGTGCCCCTGGACCAGCTCCCCCACCTAAGTCGCCAGAAAACAGTGACAGCGAGGCTCGAGGACCGATTCTGACCAGAGAGGGCCTCTAGTTTGATTGGAATCGATTAAGGAAGATTGAGGAAGTCCTAGGAAACTAAATTTGAAGCTAAATAAGGCTGGAAGAGGGTGTACTGGCCTGGCAACGTGTGTTGCCTCCGCTGCTCACCGGAAGTGGCCTGACTTCCCTACTTCTCACCTCTGTGAGCTCCTCTCTCTCTCTCTAGAGTTCTCCCTATCTCCTCCTCTCTTCCTCTCTCGCTCTGAATTCTCTGTTTTTCTCCTCCATTTCTTCTTCGTTCTAGTTCCTTATATAGGTGAACCCAACAACCCATAACGACACCCGTAACAAACTGCAACAGAAACCAACATCTCGTAACAAACCAGCACCACGACTGTCCCCCACGCACCTCCATCTTGCCTGCCCACGCGCCGACAGCGATCAATGGCTGTCCAAGCTTGCAACGATGCATCCGGCGACACTGGCTCGAGCTTGGTGAAACAGGCTGATCAACTTGGTGAGATGGGCTGGACATGGTTGGGTTGTTACTGGCTGGTAATGTTGAGGAAGAGGAGGGAAATGATGGGTTGAATCATGATTTTTTGGCTTGGTTAATTTGGAAGAAGAAGAAGAAGAAATGGGTTGATACATGAGCCTAAGTGGGCTTAATGAGCCTTGGTGGATTTGATGGGCTTTCATGGGCTTAAGTGGGCCTAAGGGCCTTGGTGGGCTTCCATGGGCCTTGGTGGGCTTAATGGGCCTAAGTGGGTGTTCATAGGCCCAGCTACCACAATTCCAACCCGTAGACCTGTAAAATTAGGGTGTCTACTTATGTCCCTCCCTAAGTGAGGTCGGAGGACGAGTGGGATAGAGACCGATGCTCAGGGTTGACAAAGACACCCCGTCTAAAGCCGTAAGAAAGAGTTAGCTACCGGCAACCAGCTACCTGTCAATGAACGCACCAGAGGTCTTATCACCATAGCCGAAGCCAAATCAGAGAAACCAATTGAAACGACAAGTTGACAAGTTGACGACCAACCAGCTCCTAAAAGGCATGATTGGTTATCACACATGTCAAGAAAAGCACCAGACAAGACTCATGGTGCTTGCCAGCTAAAAAACCGACTGGTAACGGAAGTCATCCGGGTAGTTCGGGCTACCAGCCCAAGAGGAGGAAGGAACAAAGAAAGTGGGAAATCTATCGGGCATCACAAGGATTACCCGGGTAGTTTGGGATACCAGCCCAAGAGGAGGGAGGAAGACAGTTTGCTTTGATTCCATCCATTTGGAGTGGAATTCAAAGGCAAAAGGAGGCACCAAGATTCGACCGAATGGATCGAACCTTGGATGGGAAGGTGACACCAAGATTCGTCCGAATGGACCAAACCTTTGATGGGAAGATTCAAAGGCGAAAAGGGTGGCACCAAGATCCGTCCAAAAAGAGCAAACCTTGGATGGGAAGATGGCACCAAGATTCGTCTGAATGGACCGAACCTTGGATGGGAAGGTTCAAAGGTGAAGGCGGCAACAAGATTCGTCCGAATGGACCGAACCTTGGATGGGAAGATTCAAAGGCAAAAAAGGGGGCATTAAGATCCGTCTGAATAGAGCGAATCTTGGATGGGAAGATTCAAAGGTTAAAAGGGTGGCACTAAGATCTGTCCGAATAGATCGAACCTTGGATGGCAGGTGGCACCAAGATTCGTCCGAATGGACCGAACCTTGGATGGGAAGGTGGCACCAAGATTCGTCCGAATGGACCAAACATTGGATGGGAAGATTCAAAGGTGAAGGTGGCACCAACATTCGTCCGAATAGACCGAACCATAGATGGGAAGATGGCACCAAGATCCGACTAAATAGACCGAACCTTGGATGGGAAGATTCAAAGGCGAAAAAGGTGGCACCAAGATCTGTTCGAACAGAGCGAACCTTGGATGGGAAGATGGCACCAAGATTCGTCCAAATGGACCAAACCTTGGATGGGAAGGTGGCACCAAGATTCGTCCGAATGGACCAAACCTTGGATGGGATGATTCAAAGGCGAAAAAGGGGGCACCAAGATCCATCCGAATAGAGTGAATCTTGGATGGGAAGATTCAAAGGTGAAAAGGGTGGCACCAAGATCCATCCGAATAGAGTGAATCTTGAATGGGAAGATTCAAAGGTGAAAAGGGTGGCACCAAGATCCATCCGAATAGATCAAACCTTGGATGGGAAGGTGACACCAAGATTCGTCTGAATGGACCAAACCTTGGATGGGAAGATTCAAAGGGGAAAAGGGTGGCACCAAGATCCATCCAAAAAGAGCGAACCTTGGATGGGAAGATGGCACCAAGATTCGTCCGAATGGACCGAACCTTGGATGGGAAGGTTCAAAGGTGAAGGTGGCAACAAGATTCGTCCGAATGGACCGAACCTTGGTTGGGAAGATTCAAAGGCAAAAAAGGTGGCACCAAGATCCGTTCAAACTGAGCGAACCTTGGATGGGAAGATTGCACCAAGATTCGTCCAAATGGACCGAACCTTGGATGGGAAGGTGGCACCAAGATTTGTCTGAATGGACCAAACCTTGGATGGGAAGATTCAAAGGTGAAAAAGGGGGGCACCAAGATCCATCCGAATAGAGTGAATCTTGGATGGGAAGATTCAAAGGTGAAAAGGGTGGCACCAAGATCCGTCCTAATAGATCAAACCTTGGATGGCAGTTGGCACCAAGATTCGTCCGAATGGACCGAACCTTGGATGGGAAGATGGAACCAAGATCCGATCGAACCTTGGATGGGAAGATTCAAAGGCGAAAAGGGTGTACCGCCCTATCTAGCACAGAAGTTATGAAAACTTCATTCGTCCAGGTCAGGGCAAAAAAACGAGATACTCGACTATTATCTGGGTGGTCCCCAATGCCAAGTCGATAGGCATAAGAAAGTAGAATCCCGCACAAGTCATGCGCATGCTGTCGTGATGGCGATTTCTGTTCTGCATCAACCATAAGCAATCAAACAAGCTGGCAAGAAATGTTCTGATGAATTTTATTACCAAAGTCAATGGAGTGATTACATGTATTTGAGCTTGCAAAGAACCAGTAACATGACATGAATGTTAAGAATCTACATCATCTCTGGACCTCTTGGAGCTCGAGACTTTCGCAAAGAGCGTACGGCTCGGGACGGCGCTGCAGATTGGCCAAGCCTCTTCGACTTCGACCTCATACTCTGGTGTGCAACTCATCCCCTCTATGACTGTAAGATCCTTCGATCGTATGGAGCCACTGAGCAGGCGAGAGAGCTCCTTAGTCATTGTATAAGAGCTCATGGGGTATTCTTGAAACCATGCTGGCATTTGCGCCTGAACAAAGGCATCTTGTTGGTAATCGAACTGCCACATCACACGGACTGAGTGATATTCAACTCCACCAGTCAAACCTAGCAAGACGATAAGCTGCATGTCAGCTGTGTTGAAGAAGGCCACAAAGTTATGAGCTGCCGAAGGAATAATGTGCCAGATGATTTTATGTTCTGTCAAGCTTTCTAAACGCTCGTACTCCTTCTGAACTGAGGTGAGCGTGCGCGCATGACCACTTTGATAGTAGGATTCGAAGGCTGATCGTTGCGGGCGTAAGACTACCACACCCAGATGTACGGTCAACCATACCTGTACAAGAGCTCCACAACCATAAAAGTGTCGACAACAGCGCAGTGATCGGTCTAGAGCCCGATAGGTTTCTGCCAAGATGACTGGGGCCAAATCTATTTGTCGGGTAACAACTGCCAAAGCGATCTCAGCGACTTCAATGTTTACAACCATTTGGCCATGGCTGAAAATCAATTCTCCCAAGAAGCGAACAACAAAGCCTTTCAACCAAAGCTCGTCACCTAGGGAGATGCGTATTCCGACTACTTTGTCAAAGTAGGCCAACTGCAGCATGGGAGAATGTCTTTCTTAACAGATGAGCTGACGACCACAATCACTGGTTGATAGGCCAGTTAGCTTGCTCAAAACTGAAGAATACCCATCGCGCCGCATAAACACGGTGGGTCCCAAAAACCTCTGTAGACCACATATTCTATGGACCTCCTCCATGGTTGGGGTCAATTCGACTCTCCCAAAGCAGAATACATGATGAGCTGGTTTCCAAAATCGGGCAGCGGCACACAAAAAGTACCGAAAAACCTCCACCTTTGCGATATCCAGAAGCTTTGAAGAGATTCCACAAATCCGCAGCTTGTCGTGATCACTTTCAGTCAATCGCTTAATCCATGCTTGGAGAACGTCTGAGCAGTGTGTGGGCACTGCCATCGTCGGAAACCCATGATCCTTAGGATTTTTCAGCTTTCCTCTACTGAAGAGTCCTTAGAAAGGCCAAACGATCTCCTGCAAGACATGCTCAAGACATTGTTTTAGAGATAGATTTCAATTTTGCGTCGTTCAACAGTACTTAGAAAAATCAAAGTAGACAGATAAAAGATACTGTGCAATGGTATTATAAGAATCAGAGAGACTAATCTAAAGCTGTACACTACAACTGACTGAACAGAAAGTTGCTGAACAGACTAAATCTTGTGCACAACCCTGAGGGGAGGTCCTGGTTATCAACCAGTTTTGACCAGGTACCCAAGTAATGAGATATGACCACTCAAACTTGGGGGATCAGGATTATTTGATGATTGTGCCTCCCAGCAAACTACTGGGATCTTCGACCTACAGAGCAGCTAACATGCCCCTGGCCGAGCATTAGCTCAAAGCGTCTAACCATAGGACAGTTGACATGCCCCTGGTCAAGCACGGATGCCTCTTAACCAGTCAGAGCAGCTTACATGCCCCTGGTTGAGTACTAGCTCAGTGTGTCTAATCATAGGACAGCTGACATGCCCCTGGTTTGACATAAGTGGCCCTAACTGACGAGAGTAGCTTACATGCCCTTGGTTTAGGCGGTGTCCTCCTGATTCTCTTAGACTGAAAATCGTTGTCACATCTCAGCTAAGAGAACTGGATAGTACTCTGCGACACTTTTAGGATGATATTTGTGGAAAGAAATGCATGCATGCTGAATGATTTGCCAGATCTTATTGGTGCCCTCAGCATTGGGATGCTTATCGCCAAGTATACAAGGGAATGGTAACTCCAGACCTCACGAGACTCTATCCAAGCCCCTAGTTTTTTGGGTGGCTCTCTGGAAATGCGACATTGTGTCTTGGGCTCCGTTCCAAACCCCACTGGACCATACACTTGCTTTTTTACTTTATTCGTTCTTTGTTCTTTCTCCCTCATAGGCATGTGAGTTCGCCCTATCCCTAGCTTGGAGGTAATAGGTACCTGGTCTATGGTGGAAAGCTGTTGTTGTTTAAAGGGTTGGCTAGGCCCTTTTGGAACATGTCTTCCAGGTATTCACTTCGACTCCTCTCCAAGATAAATTGAAGGGACAGAGCTACCCGTCATGCCTCTCTCTTTAGGGTTGACTTCTATCTGTGACTTCTGTCTTCTTATTCTTTTATGCCCTTTCACAGATATATATTTTGTTTCATTTCTCACGCTCTCACTCACACCCCTAACATTTTATCTCCCTCTGGGAGGTGCAGAGTCCTTGAACGGCTTGGATACTTTGCCCAATTCACAATGAGAGGTGCTACACATTCCCAACATTGGTAGGCTTTCCGCTTATCATCACCGGGCTAAGATCCATACACATGCTGATGCAAGCATACATCAACATATATATGCATATACTGAATGGGATTAGTTTATGCTGTGATGTAGAGCTACATGGACGTAGGAAGAACATCAATTCATGTATGCATGAAGGGAGGTGTTAGTGTCGCAGAGTGAGGGCACACTGTTTATGATCACTAATAGTACTTTTTCAGGTAGCATGAATTGACTGGCTTTGACTGTTCAATGCAGTCCATATCCTCAAGGATGATAGACCCTCCGGAGTAGACTTGCTTGACCATGAATGGTCAACGCCAGTTGGGCCTGAACTTGCCGCGACTATCAGGGAGACGTATTGCTCTCAAGACCAAGTCCCCTGGCAAAAGGCTTCTTGGTCGGACCTTCTTCTGATAAGATTTGGCCATGCATTTCTGATAGCATTGTGCATGATACATAGCTTGCAATCGATGCTCATCTATCAAGTTCAGTTGAACTAGGCGGTCCTCAATCCACTACGCCTCTTCCAGCTCTACTTCTTTCAAGACTCTGAGCCATGATATCTCTACTTCTATTGGTAGGACTGCTTCCATACCATACACCAGAGAATATGGAGTCGCCCCTGTTGAGGTCCGGATTGATGTTCTATAAGCCCACAGAGCGTATGGGAGTTTGTCATGCCAGTCCTTATGTGTCTCCACCATCTTTTTAAGAATCTTAGTTAGATTCTTATTGGTGGATTCTACTGCTCCGTTCATCTGAGGATGGTACGGAGAGGACTTGTGATGCCTGATATGGAACTCTTGTAGGAAATCCTCAACCTTTTTGGCTGTGAAGTTTGTCCCATTATCAGAAATGATGGAATGTGGGACCCCATACCGGGTGATAATGTTGTTTCTGATGAACTTTTCTGTCATAGAGGCGGTCACTGTCTTGTGAGAAGCTACCTCCACCCATTTTGTAAAATAATCAGTTGCTACTAAGATGTACTGATGTCCATTGCAAGCTACTGGGTGGATAGCTCCTATGACGTCTATTCCCCACGTGGGGAAAGGCTAGGGTGACGATATGCTATGGAGCTGCTATGGTGGTGCATGAATAAAATTGCCATGGACTTGACAATTATGGCCTCTTTGCACAAACTGGCAGCAGTCCGTCTCCATGGTTGACCAGAAATAACCTTGTAGCATTATTTTCTTGGCCAATAATACTCCATTCATGTGAGGCCCGCATGTCCCAGCATGCACTTGCAACATTACTGTATCGACCTCCTTTTTATCAAGATAATGCAGAAGCATCTGATTATAAGACCTCCTGTACAAGTGACCCGCTCCGAGCACATATTTTGAGGCCAGCCGGACCATGGTCTTTCTATCTGCTGCAGATGCATCTGGATGATGACTCCCGGTTTCCAAGTAAGCTCTGATGTCGTGATACTAGGGAAGCTCTACTGTGGAATCCACTTCTTCTATGCTCATGCAGTGTGCCGGCTGATCTGTGCAGGTTACTGACACTTTCACTGTGCCATCCTCTGGTATGGACAACCAAGATGCAAGAGTGGCCAGTGCATCTGCGTAAGCATTTGTGGCCCTATTCATAAAGGAAAAGCGTATCTCCTCAAACTTGGCCATCAGTTTCAAGAGATGATTGTGGTATGGAACCAACTTTAGGTCTTTGGTTCTCCAGTTGCCATTAACTTGAGAGATGACTAACATGGCATCCCCATGCACATGTAATCTCCATGCACCATGTTCTAATGCTGCTTGCAAGCCAAGAATACATGCCTCGTACTTCGCCACATTATTGGTGCACACAAAGGTCAACTTTCGAGCAAGCGGGATCATCTGTCCATGCAGAGTTTCCAACACTGCACCGATACCCATGCCTCTCCTGTTAACTGTGCCATCAAAGTAGAGCTGCCACTGACCTTTATCTCGAGGGACTACCAGCTCCTCTTCTTCCATGGCGAACAATATGTCCTCATCAGGAAACTGAGTCTGTAAAGGTTGGCACTCTGGTAAGGGTAAGTCTGCTAAGTGATCTACCACAGCCTGTCCCTTCATCGACTTCTGAGTGACAAAAGTGATGTCAAACTGAGATAGAAGCACTTGCCACTTGACATATCTACCCACCAGTGGTTGCTTTTGAAACAGGTATTTCATAAGATCATGTCGGCACAGTAATAGAACTGGATATGCCATCATATAGTGCCTTAAGCGTTGTGTGGCCCAGACGAGGGACAAGCAAACTTTCTCGATTGCGGTGTACTTAACTTCACAATCATTGAACTTTTTGCTTAGATAATAAATGGCCCTCTCCTTGCGACCTGTTTCATCATGCTGACCCAGGACTGCACCCATTGAATGCTGTGTCACTGACAAGTAGAGCAACAGAGGACACCCTGGTGTCGGAGGAACTAAGACTGGTGGTCTTGCTAAGAGTTTCTTGATTTTGTCAAATGCTTCTTGGCACTCCTCACCCTAGTGGATCTGTGCGTTCTTTCTCAAGAGCTTGAAGATTGGCTCGCAAATTGGTGTCAACTGAGCGATGAATCAGTTGATATACTGCAACGGCCCCAGCAACCCTTGGACTTCTTTCTCTGTCGTAGGGGGAGGCATCTCAATGATGGCTTTAGCCTTGCTTAGATCTACCTCGATTCCACTTTGGCTAATGATGTATCCCAGCAGTTTGCCTGATGACACACCAAATACGCACTTGTTGGGGTTCAACCGCAACTTATACTTTCTCAAGCGGTTAAAGAGCTTCCTCAAATAAGCAACGTGTTCTTCAGGCTCTTTCAACTTAGCAATCATATCATCCACGTAAACCTCGATATCTTGGTGCATGAGATCATGGAATAAAGTTTTCATAGCCCTCTGATATGTGGCCCTGGCATTCTTGAGCCCGAATGGCATAACCTTGTAGCAGAACACTCCTCATGGGGTAATAAAGGACGTTTTCTCCATATCCTCTTCTGCCATTCGAATTTGATTGTATCCTAAAAATCCATCCATGAATGACAACATTTTTTGTCCTGTAGTGTTGTCTACCAATACATCAATGTGTGGGAGTGGAAAATCATCCTTTGGGCTGACTTTGTTTAGGTCTCTGTAATCAATACACATTCAGACCCGACCATCTTGCTTGGGTACCAGAACCACATTCGCTAACCATTCTAGGTAAAGGACGACCTTCAGAAAGTTAACTTTGTGCTGTTTCATTATTTCCTCCTTCACTTTCTAGAGCCACTGTGGTAATGTATGTACCACTACCTCGACGTCCAGCCCAACCATGTCATCGTAACTCCAGACAAAGATATCTGCATATTCGCAGAGAAGCTCTACAAGTTCTGCTCTAGCCTGTGCTGTGAGTCTGGCGCTTATCCGCACTTCCCCGACATCTTCATTAGTGCCAATATTCACAGTCTCTATCTCTTCTTCTACATGCAGGTTTGGGCATTCGAGATCATCATCGTAAGGCTGGAATTTTGGCGCACCATGACTTTCCTCTTCCATCTCTGCAACATCCTCTTTTCTGTATGCAATAAGCTCAGTAAGGACTTCTTGTTGGCATGAAGGATCTATGTCCTCAAAGGTGACACTTTCTCAGCACTCTGCCCTTGTTGGTGCTTTAGAATGGTCATTATAACCCTAGTTTTCTTGTATGCACCTCTAATAATTTCTGGTTCTACCATTTCCGAACTTGTGTCCGACTATTCCACTTCTGGTAAACAAAGGCTTTCAGTTTCATGATGTCTTTGTATAGCCTGTACAATAGGTGGGTAGCTGTCCTCTGTCTGACTGATGTGAGTGCTGCCGCCCGAGTTCCCTCCTGAGCCTAACTCAGGATCTTTTTTTTTTGGACCCCCTGCTCAAGTGGGGCCAGGACTGATAGTACTACCTAGACTCGCCTCCCGACTGATAGGAGATGAACTCCTCTGGTCTAGCGTTTAAAGATTTACTCTCCTCCAGGGTCATGATAGCAGGCTAACCCTGTGCGACTGTCTGCTCCTTCGTGTACTCTGTCAGTATTGCCTTTCCTTTCTTGCGCCTAAGCTCACATTGCGCATCCTCGGCCAATATCGCCAACTACTCTTGAAATAGAACTTCCAAATCGCTGAGCATGCTATCCACCTGTGCTACCATAGCATTCCCCACCTCTTCATCGGAAGCGAAATCCACATAATAGGCGTTGATAGTTCTTAACGCCTCAAGCACTGATTCTGGCTGCCTTGGCTGTAACCCTTTCAAAACTGACTACTACTCTGATGCTGCTACTATTGAATTTGCCCTCACTAAATCCCAAACTGCAACTGGATTTGCAGAAAGACCCTCAACTGACACTAGAGGTGGCAATGCCAGCATAGCTATCCCTAGTGACATGGATGATGTCAAACCCCTTTCGTAGTCCATAATTTCCTCCTCTGAGTAATAATCATCTACACATATCCATTCTGACCCATCAACTGGTTTGTGCGGCTCAGGCTCTGCAAGCACCAAACATCGATTGGGACCCAGCAATCTTGCATTAACAAAGTTATCTAAATCTCGTGGAATAATGAGCTTTTGGAACTTATGACGCCTCTTCAATCCATCTTGTGGCTTCTACTCGTATCCCAGTCCTTCAAATTCACGTCTTCTCTCTACGGCAATTGATTCGGCGATTCCTAGGCCATTTCGCCTGAGAGGTGCTCCCTTCTCATATCCCCATCTCTGACATAGATTCTCGACCATCAAAAAGGGGTTGCCAAAAGCGGCCAAATGACTGACACGCTCGAGAATCGAAATAAAATTGACCGGTTCAAAACGATCGACACGGTAGAGCACATCAGAAGGTTTGGAGTCAAAATGGACAGTATGGAGCAACACTGAAGAGACTTCCTCAATCCTCTCCTTCTTAAGGTTTTCCACCATTACAACAACGATGTCGTTGTTTTAGCGGAACTTAATCATACGGTGAAGGGTTGAGGGGATAACCTGATGCTTGTGGAGCCAAGGGCGCCAAAGCAGAAGATTGAAAGACGGCTTGAGGTCAACAATATAGAATTCGACCTTAAAATGAGCAGGACCAATGATTAAGGGAATGATCAAGATCCCTAAGGCATCATGGTGCGTGTTATCTAAAGTCGTCATTCCTTTCACTGCAGGAGTAATGTCCTCCGATTTAAAGCCGACCTGACTTGCGGTTCGCAAGGGGCAGTCGTTCAAACTGGCACCATTATCGACCAAAGTGAGAGGAATGCGGAAATTTTGGTATTGCACTGTGATGAATAGGGGCTGGTTATGATTAGTCCCTGTTGGAGGAAGCTCGGAACTAGAGAATGAAATGACCTCTGGCGCGGCTATCATCCCTACCATGTTCTCCAAGGCCGATGGTTGTATGGTTGAGGAAACATGGGCGGCTTGAAAAACTCAGAGAAATGCCTCTCTATGTTCGGCCGAAGTATGGATTAAGTCCCGAATGGAGATGTCTACTTTGACCTTTTTTAGCTAGGCAATGATGTCAGCTACAAGTGGGTCAACTTTGGTAGTGGGGTTAGCTCTTGTGACTGTCTCTTCAGGGATTGGACTGGGAGTATGGTTTTTTGCTTGGGAGGATGAAGTCACGGGCTAACTGGTTTTGTTTGCTGGGACGAGGGCCTTGTATACCCTTCCCAACCGTGTTACCTCAACACACATTTCTGCGGTATAACTATAAGGCATGCGGTGAGTATCCTGTGTCAAGTTGATGACCACAGGAGCATGGGCCCTCAGCTCCACTGGGACTAAAACTAGCGGAGTAGGTATTGGCACTTGGTGGGCTAGGTCATGTCTCGGTTTGGCTAATAGGCTAATTGTTGGTGGGGCGGATTGCATGGTAGGTCTGGTAGCCGTACGCCTCGGTCGGGCAGTTAACTGGATCATATTGATGGCAGAATTGAAAGTTTCTCTGAAGGATTGACTCAGCTGATAGGAGAATGGTCCTGAAACATCATGGATGAGGAGAGAAAGATCAAAAGGTTCAACCTCATTTGAAGAAAGGAAACAAACTCCCGAGGTTCCAGGCGCATGCTCAAGCAAAGGCCGATTGACTATGTTACTAGATGTGGATGCAGATGAATGAGGTGTCTGTGCAACAGGTGCGGTCTTTGCCTCATGTGTGTTTATACTGATGACCGTTTGGTCAATCAAGTCTTGAATAGCATTCTGGAGAGTATAGCAGTTATCCATAGAATGCCCCGTGACTCTATGGTAACTGCAATACAAATCCGCCTTAAACCATAATGGAAGTGGGTTTGGCAGTGGGCGGATTTCTGGAAGCTTCAGTAGTGACGCTACCTTAGGAAATATGACACTCAATGGCTCGACCAGAGGAGTGTAATCTCTCTCGAGTCGTGGGAGCCACCTTGATCCCTAGTAGCGCCCTTGCCTTGTCGGTGCGGGCTGATATACTGGCTCGGCGGTGGTGGTGATTTGTGCTGTGTGTGGTGCTCTAGGTGTGGGGGAGTAAACAACCTGATTCCGAGCTGGCGAGCTCACCACGTTGGCTAGCATAACAAGAGCTCCCACATATGCCACAACATTCCTAGCAGAATCCTTCTTCCGACCGTAACCAGTGTTGGATCCGTTGTTGCCGCCATTGTTGCTGCTGGTCCCACCTGAAGCCATAGTCTGCTTTGCGAATGCTGCTAACGTAGGGAAGCTTCCACTATTTAGTGAGCTCTCAACACGGGTGCCAACTCTGATCAGGGATTTAAAGGTGGTAATGGGCTGGATGCTTAGCAGAGCCCTAGTGGTTGACTGTGCCCCTCGAATTATTATTTCGATAGACTCTTCGTCAGAAGGTCTATCGCGCACTTATGAAGCGAGGGCTCATCAGCGCCTGACGTACTCCCCGAATGGCTCGTGGGGCTTCTGCTTGGTGGCGACTAGGTCCTCATGCTTTGGGACCATGTCGAGGTTAAAAGAGTACTACTCCAGAAAAGCTTGGCTCAGATCATTCCAGGTCCTTATGGTAGACATATCCAGTGATGTGAACCATTTTAGAGCTGGACCTGTAAGACTTTTATGGAAGAGGAGAATGAGAAGTCTCTCGTCAGCCTGTAACTGAGCGAGATCGCCATAGTATGCCCGAAGGTGTGAAATTGGGCAGCCTTTCCCAGTATATTTCTCGAATTCCAGGATATGGAAGTTCGGAGAGAGTATCGCCTCTGGGAAATAGTAGAGGTCCCAGACAAATAAATACTGGCGGTCCCCACCCTGCACTTGTCGTAGAGCTTTCTCTAGGTCATTCTTCCTAGGGAAAAGTGCATTGGGAGTTGCTACTGACATTGAGTGTGGAGCCGGGGCGGGTCTCGCGTACGCTGCATCTACAACACCTGTGTGCTCCTCCAGATCTATCATCTCGCCACTTGGTACCATGGCGTGATGACCAGTGTACCCGTGCATGTGCGTTATTTGTGGTGGTGTGCATGCTAAAGCTTGTACCTGATGCAAGGGTATAGAAATGTTATGCTGTGTGGGACGTGTTGTTGTGTGTGGGAGCAACAGCTACTGAACCGGTATGGTCAGGTTCATAGGCCGGTGTACTCCCGCCAGCCCAAAAGGCGGATCACCAGTAGAGGGAGGATCATGCAGTGCATGCTATGGTAGTGATGCAATTGGCAGAGTAGCAATGCCCATCGTCAGGAAAGCGGGAAGCTATGGCGACGGATCCAGTGATGGTGAGACTAGTGCAACGTGAAGTGCCTGAGCAGGCGGAGCAGGATCCTCGGGAATGGGACAGACAGGCATAGTCAGAGTGGGATTCAAAGAGAAGGCCATGTTTTGCAATTTCTGCACAAAGGCCAGAAGTTGTTGAGATTATACGGTGATAGAACCATCGGTAGCAGTACTGAGCACTGGAAGAGCAAGCGGTAGGGATGTCATAGGGGGCTGGAAGTTCAAAGATGCTGCAAGTCGAATTCCTACTGCTGAGGCGATCGTAGGCAGCTGAGTGTCAAGTGAAAGGGGGTCAATTGAAGGACAGGGCATCATCAGATCAGATGCCCTGGTGGTAGTTATGGAAACCGCCTCAGCCGCGGGCTCCAGACCACTAAGGGTCTGCCAGTGTCCCGAAACCGGCAGACAAGGAACTCCAGGTGCCAAAAAATGGCTACCATGGAGTGAAGATGGATTGACTGATGTCAAAGTAAAGGAAGAAGGGGTAGAAATAGGATTCCCCTCCAGAGCAGCTGGTGCAAAGGTCTTAGACGCTCATTGCGCCATAATAGTCCACGAACGGGTAAGGATGGGGCTACGATTGCAAACGAGAAGATGACGCCTACGAGGAGCTATCGTCGGAAGTGACGAATAGCTCGAGAGAAGACAGTCGAGAACAGTGCCTTAAGACAGAGGTCATAGAAAGGAACTCCCAGGCTCAGACCTAGGAACTCGCACACAGAACTCTATACTTGACAAGGGAAAAGAACCTAATGTGTCAGTGAAGAAGTAAAGACAAGACAACAAAAGAAGTAAGTTAGCTATGCAATTGTTTGTTAAGGTGGCATGAATGGCACACATGCACATGAATGCTACTAGCATGCTCTCTCTCACCATGCATGTCTCACATGGAGCGGACCATATGAGATGCACTCATGGGTTTGGGTTTTGACTCTGGTCAGAAAAGTAAGGCCCCCCGCTCTAAATCCTGGCCAGAGCACAGGTAGTGAACGGGTGGTGCGTTGGTGGCCTCGTCTCTTGCAATAGCATGGTTTCGTACCCTCTACTAGCACTGACACGACCCAAGACAAGGGAGGACAAACTAGCAACATGCCCTATGCTAAAGCTATAGAACGGGAAGCTAGGATTGTCCTTCGCGAATTGTGGGTGGACCCAGACGAGAAGATGCATGCTTTCTAAAATGATCATTCATGCAATATGCTTTGGTGTCTTTTACTTGCGTTTTATTATGCCATGGGGATTTGTGAGCATTTGTCTCTAGTTATGCATTATTATTTATTCGTCTAAGTTTGTGTGTTTTATTTTAACCAGATAGGGAGCCAAACATGTCTCTACTCCCTTAATCATGGCAAATTCAAATAAAAGGAAAAAACACACAATCATGTCATCCAAAAAGTCAAACCACAAGCAAAAGGCATGAACATGGCATGTGCGGGTGTAGTACTCACAAGTAGGTGAATAAAAGCAAGTATCGACAAACAAAGCATGAATTAAGTCATGTGCATGTGTGATGGCATAGCAATAGTGTAAAAAAGGCAAAAAGGCATGCTCAGTCAAATATGTACAAGCAAACAAGCACAATGTATATAGACCAAAGACAAGTAAGGAAACCAGAACGAAAACAACAATCTGGTTATCCCCAACAAAGTCGCCAGTTCCTGTGACCATGCAGGAGGAACCCTACGCGACTCTCCTCTACCGGGTGCGTGGAAGCACTCGAGGAGACCCGATATGGTCACGGCGAAGATGGTGAATCCGATTAAGAAGACTAGTCTCGGAGACACCAAGGAAAGATGAGAAAGGATAAGGAAAGGAGTCGCCACCTAGTCTTTTAATGGAAAAACGAGGAAAACCAAACACACAAGAAAACCAAGAAGCAAATGGGATGCAGAAAACATGTGTGCTCCATGCCTAATGGATAAAATGCACAAATGAATGTGGGCCAGAGAAAGGGTAAGGATTCTGGTTACGCATGGAGAAGGGATTAGGCACCCCCATGTGCCCGAGAAAACTCGGTCTTTCTAGGTTTCCTACTTGTCAATGGTCTATTAAATGTGTACTTGCTTATTCTAAATGTTCATGCTAATGATGACTGGAGATAACATGCCAAATCAAAGAAAAGAAATGAAATAAGGGGAAAAAGTTAATCTGAGGGTC
>JAMKQA010001820.1:0-17340 GCA_024699735.1 Posidonia australis | reverse complement strand
TTTTTATTAATTAAGGTTTTCAATGGATTTTCATTTTAATTAGGGTTTTTACTTATTTATTTGGATTTTTAAGTGATTTAATTTGAATTAAGCTTAAAATAGGGTTTTTGTCTTATTTAATGGATTTTAATTTCTTTTCACTTGATTAGGGTTTACAAATTTTATTAATTAGGGTTTTATTGAATTTTAAGTTGATTTAAGTGGATTTTAGCTGGATTAAGTGTTTTATTTATTTTTCAGTGAATTTGAATGGGTTTTAGTGTTTTATTGGGTCATGTGGGCTAGTGTGAACCTAATTGGGCTTGTGTGAGCTAGGCTTTTGGTGGTCGCGACCAGAGTATCAACCGGAGGGGCCTACTGCCAAATGAGCTCAAAATTGGGGTGTCTACAGCAATCAACTACTTAGATGGTGAACGCATCAAAAGTCTTGTCCTACCTCCCAAAACGTCACAGTCGAAGCCAAAATCACAGAAATCAATACTAATGACAAGTGTTGACAAGTTGACGACCAATCAGCTCCTAAAGGACATGACTGGTTATCTCACTTGTCAAGAAAAAAATGTCGGACAAGACTCACAGAACTTGCCGACCGAAAAGTGACTGGTCACAGAAGTCATCCGAATATTTCGGACTACCAGCTCCAAAAAAAAAAGGGAAGGAATAAGGCAAATGGGGAATCCACTGGGCACCACAAGTATTGCACGGGTAGTTCAGGATACCAGCCAAAGAGACAGGAAGACAAGATACCAAATCTGCTGTCCAATAGGATAAACACCTTGACAAGTGCCCATTGGGTAGTCCAAGGTACCGATCCACAGAAAGAAGTTGGTGTAATCCAATTGGAGCACGACCAAAGGAGGCACCATCGATACCAAACTCTCTGAGTAAGGATCGAATGGGACATGGTAGGCTTTGGACCTACCGACAGGAAGGGAATACGGCAATATCAGCCTAAGTGATAGTTTAGGATATCAGCCTAAGTGATAGTTTAAGATATCAGCCTAAATGATAGTTTGGGATATCAGTCTAAATGATAGTTTAAGATATCAGCCTAAGTGATAGTTTAGGATATCAGCCTAAGTGATAGTTTAGAATACCAACCTATTTGATAGTTTAAGATATCAATCTAAATGATAATTTAAAATATCAGCTTAAGTGATAATGGCATGACAGGATATTAGACCTGTCAGCCGAAGGGAAAAAAACTTACCAAGCGAGACAAGCTCTATCCCTAGCACAAGGTCTAGAAGATGAAAGCGAGACTTGTTCAACTAGAGCAAGTCCAGCAAAGCAGACGTTGTCGAGATTGATCCTTTTGGAACAAATCCGGGACAGGAATACCTAAATCTCATTCAAGATTTAGATGGAAACAAGACTTGCTCGAGTAGGGTAAATCTAACAGAGTGGGCTGGATTTCGCCATACTTGGTACAGAAGTTTGTGAAGACTTCATTTGTCTAGGCCTAGGCAATAAAATGAAATTCACGACTATTATCTGGATGGTTCCCAGTGCCAAGTCGACAGGTAGAACAATGTGGCAACCTGAACCAGTTAAGCACATGTCGCGATGGCGATTTCTATTCTGCATCAACCATAAGCAATCAAACAAACTGGCTAGAAATGCTCTGATGAATTTTATTACAATAGTAAAAGAAGTGATTACATGCATTTCAACTTGTAATCAACCAGTAACATAACACGAATGTCAAGAATTTGCGTCTTCTCTGGATCTCTTCGAGCTTGAAGCTTTGGTGAAGAGCGTATGGCTCGGAGCAGCGCTGCTGATTGGCTAAGCATCTTCGACTTCAGCTTTGTAATCTGCTGTGCAACCTTTCCCCTCCATGACTGTGAGATCCTTTGATCGTATGGAGCCACTAAGTAGGCGAGATAGCTCTTTAGTCATAGCGTAAGAGCTCAGAAAGTATTTTCCAAATCGGACTGGCATTTGCCCCTGAACAAAGGAATCTTGCTGATAATAACTGAACTGCTGCATCACACGGACTGGGTGATATTCAACTCCACCAATCTGCCCCGACAGGATGATAAGCTGCATGTCGGCTGTGTTGAAGAAAGCTTCAAAGTTATGAGTGGCCGAAGGAATGATGTGCCAGATGACTTTGTCTTCTGTCAAGCTTTCTAACCACTCATACTCCTTCCGAACTGAGGTGAGTGTGCGCACATGGCCGCTTTGACAAAAGGACTCGAAGGTCGACCGTTGCGAGCGTAAGACTTCAACACCCAGATGAGCAGCCAACCACACTTGTATAAAAGCTCCACAGCCATAAAAGTGTTGGCAGCGTCGCAATGATCAGTCCAAAGCCCAATAAGTTTTTGCCAAGATGACTGGGGCTAAATCTATCTAACGGGTGACAACTACCAAAGCAATCTCGGAGACTTCAATGTTTATAACCATCCGACAATGGCTGAAAATCAACTCCCCTAAGAAGTAGATAACAAAGCCCTTCAAACATAGCTTGTCACCTAAAGATGTGCGCATCCCAGCCACCTTGTCAAAGTAAGCTAGTTGTAGCATGGGAGAATGTCCGTCTGAACAGATAAACTGACGACCACAATCACTGGTTGATAGGCCAGTTAGCTCACTCAAGACTAAGGAATATCCATCGCACCGCATAAACACGGTGGGTCCTAGGAACCTCAGTAGACAGCATACTTTTTGAACCTCCTCCAAGGTTGGGGTCAATTCAATTCTCCCAAAGTGAAATACATGATGAGCCAACTTCCAGAACCGGGCAGCTGCACACAAGAAGTATTGAGAAACCTCCACCTTCGCGATATCCAGAAGCTTTGAGGAGATCCCCCAAGTCCGTAGCCTGTCGCTATCGCTTTCTGTTAACTGCCTGATCCATGCTTGGAGAACATCTAAGCAGTGTGTGGGCACAACCATTGTAGGGAAACCCATGGCCTGTAAGGCACTTCAACTTCCTTGACTCAAACCTCGCCAGAAAGGGCAAACGATCTCCTATAGAACATGCTCAAAACATTGGTTTGGAAATGGGCTTTTGCTTTGTTCCATTCAACAACATTTTGTAAGTCCAAAGCAGACACATAAAAGATGCAACGCAAATGGTATTGAAAAATCTATGAGACTGGCCCAAAGCTGAATTTCACAACTGACTGAGCAGGCAGTTGTTGAATTGGCTAAATCTTGTGCATAGCCCTGGGAGAAGGCCCTGGTTACCAACCGGTTTTGACTAGGTACCCAGGTAATGAAATATAGCCATCAAACCCTGAGGATTGGGATTGTTTGATGACTGCGCCCTCATAAGGTGCTTAAGAAGCCAAATGAGGTAGCTGGAGTGCCTCCCTCTAGATTACGGGGATCCTCAACCTGTAGGGCAGTTGACATGCCCCTGGTCGAATATTGGCTCAATGTGTCTAACCAGAGGACAGCTGACATGCCCCTGGTTTGACATGGATGACTCTTAACCAATCAGAGCATCTTGCATGCCCCTAGTCGAGTACTGGCTCAGTATGTCTAACCATAAGACAGCTGACATGCCCCTAGTTTGACATAAATGGCCTTAACTAATAAGAGCAGCTTACATGCCCCTGGTTTAGGAGATGTCCTACTGATTCTCTTAGACTGAAAGTTGTTATCATACCCCAGCCAAGAGAACCAGATGATACTCTGCGATGCTTTTAAGATGATTGTGGAAAGAAATGCATGCATGCTGAATGATTTATGGGTTCTTATTAGCACCCTCAGCATTGGGATGCTTATTGCCAAGTATACAAGGGAATGGTAACTTCAAACCTCACAAGACTTTATCCAAGCCCCAAGTTTTTTGGATGGCTCTCTGGAAATGCGATATCGTGTTTTGCGCTCCGTTCCAAACCCCACTGGACTATACCCCTACTTTTTTATTTTATTTATTCTTTGTTCTTTCTCCCTCATATGCATGTGGGTGTAACTATGTCGGCGACAGCCTCGGGAGTGGCACGGAAGGCCAAATGCGCGAGGGTCGGTAAAGTCACGGTAAAACAATAAAAACAATGATAAAATGCAGGAGTCGCCACCTAGTCTATTTAAAAAAGGGAGACGAGGGAAACCTTTTCAAAATAATAAAACTATGCAACAAGCCAATGGAAAAAAGGTCAACACGAACCAGAAAATGGGCAAGGATCCCTGTTACGCACGAGGAAGGTATTAGGCACCCTCGTGCGCCCGGAAATCAGTCTTCCATGGGTTTTACATTTACTTATATGAAATGTTGGCTTTTCAGCCTATTTCTGTACGCCCGAGGGCGATATGCAATGCGATGCTATATGCAAGTGGTGCCTTATGCTAAACATGGGTAGAGGGACTGTAGGGTGTGTCCTAATGCTCAGAAAGGTCACCCTAGTTGTGGATCAAACACCGATGCAAAGATATTGCACGGATATGACCAAAGATCCAATAACACCGAGTGACTTTCGTCCTCGCTTTGCTATATGCAAAACCTAAGCTACCATGCACAAAAATGGATGAAAACTGACTTGAGTCATCCTGATATATCCAAGAGGACACCCAAGGAAAACCAAAGGCAAAGCAAATCGGGAATCATCCTAAACTGCCAAAATTCACTGTGTGCAGTGAAAAATAGGCAGGTGCGCCTGTTTGGTGCGCCAGACTGGTGCACCAGTTTGGTGCGCCACCTATGAGCCCTACTGATGTGTGCCAGTGAAGTGATATAAAATCTTTCAAACATGCATAAAACCATCTCAAAATGCATCATGGACATCTAAAAGACCTGATGACATGTGAGTTCTCCTTTCTTCCACAAAGTCATAAAGGAAAGAAGGAACCCAAGACATGGGTCTTGTGCTTAAGGGCAATAAGCCTCACACAAGACCACACAACCCTACTCTGATAAAGGCTAATGAATCTCAGCTATGCCACTTGGGTCGGGATCATGGATTGATGCTAAAGAACTCCACACAAAGAGTTCTGGAAAGCCACCAGTTCACCATACCCAAGCGGCAAGCCAAACTTCACTAGATGCAAAACTAATGCAAAGGATGTTATTACATGCTGAAATTATGCAAGCAAGAACATGGCATATCAGAGATCAAACACCAAAAAGATCAGAACCCAAAACAAACAGGAAAGCATGCAAATCATAATGCAAAATGGGCTGCCTGCACCCTGTAACCAGGCTGGTGCGCTAGCCGGGTGCGCCAGGAAGGTGAGCCAACCTGGTGCGCCAGTTTGGTGCACCCCAAAAATTCTGAATCAGATTGTAGTCTGATTTCAGAGTCTGGGCCAGATGCATGCAATGAATTGGGTTACTGACTATTCAGATCATCTACCTAGATGCCAGAAAACTTAGTCATGTTAAATAAACAAGCATTAAAACACTCTTATCATTCTCTCCTCAAGTCATGCATGTTCATGGGTTTATATGGACTGCAGTTACTATTGATGGATTTTAGGATTCATGCAATGATTTAGTTGGCTTAGGGAGCATGCAGAAATGATAAAACATGTAAGGAGGATGCATTACAATTCATGTTCATAACTAGTGGTTACATAAGACTATGATTCATTGTTAAAATAAAGATCACACAGTGCAAAATTATCATGATAAAGAAGCAATGAACATATAAGGAAGCATCATGAACATCCAAAATAACACAGAAAGGCACGAAAGAACATCATTATATAGACAATATATCACTTTAGTTGCAAGTTTTATCCAAAATATTATGTAAAACCTATGTGGAAAGATGAGTAAAGGACCTTACCTTGCCTAGGGTGTCTCCTCCTTGGATGGCTCAAGGTATCTCCGCCTTGTTGCTTTGGACTCAATTGCGAATGCTCAAGGATGCGGGAGTGTGCTTTAGAAGCTAGTGTGCTGGTTGCTAGAGTGGGTGACTTGGTAAGAGAGGAAAAAGGCTACTAATGGATGACTTTTTAAAGAGAAAGAAGATGTAACTGTGTGAAATATTCGTAAGAAAAGAGACCTATTTGTAGGGGATGATCTTTCATTAAAAAATTCTATGCAGGGGCCTGAATGTAAAAAAAAAAGGGACCTATTTGTAAGAAAAGAGAAGTATCAGAAACTTATTCAAAAGAAAACTTTATTATTTATTTTTTAAAGGAAAAAGGAAACGACGGCCATCGGCGACGGAACTCCCCCGTCGACGACCACCTGGGGTGCCCCTGAAAGGCATCCCGATGCCTCATCATGCATCAGGCCCCACTGGATGCAAAAGGAGATGGAGGAGAGTAGATCCAATGGTTTGGATTTGATGCTCTACGGCTGGAGTTGGCCTCCCACCTTCCTCGCCGTCGACGCAACTCCAGCGACGGTGCCGAGGAAGATGGTGGCTCCAAAGGCTGTTGTGCTGTGCTCCAGGTAGCCTGGGAACGTAGAGGGGAACATTTTCCTTCCTCCATAGGCAAGAATGGGGCCATTCCTCTCATCCTCTAGTCTTGCCTGCTGTCGACGTCGTCCTCTCCAGTGAGCTTGGCTGCGAGGGCGATCTAGTGCATGAAACATGGTTTTGATTGCTTCGAAGCGCTAGGGTCGTGTCGTGGAAGGTTCCTGGTTGTCCGAAGTGACGTGGTGGAGTTGGAGGTACCCGATCAAACTTTGTTGCCAGTCGTCTTCCCCCGCGACGGTGACGGTGCGTGATCCCGGCGAGCAGCTCCTGGAGGCTTGGCGAGGGCTTGAAACTGCGCACCAAGGGTCGGAGAAGCAAGAGGAAGACCAAGGGGAGAGGATCAAGCACCTTGGGGCACGAATCGATCATTGAATTCGTGCCCCCACCTACGTCGCCAGAGAACAGCTCCGGTGACACACGAAACCTTGATTCCAACCAAGGAAACCCTCTAGCTCTACTGGAATCGACTGGGGAAGGAAGAGGGAGATCCAGGAAACTATTTTGGAAGAAATTGAGGTCTGTGAAGGGCATACCTACGAGGACAATGGAGACGATGGCCGGAGGTTGCCAGAGGTCACCGGAGCTCGCCGGAGGTGGCCTGAAACTGAGATTTTTCTCTTCCCCGAGCTTCCTCTTTGCTCCTGGACCTCTTTAGTTGCTCTGGTTGAGAGAAAATACCTTGGTGGCTCTCCTCTCAATTTTTCCAACCCTTTCTCTCTTGCAAATGGGGGGGTATTTATAGGCTTGCAATGGCTAGGTAGGTTGTTATGGGTTGTTATGGTTAGAGTGGGAAGTGGGAAGTGGGAAGTGGTTAAGGTAGTTAAGGTGAAGTGGGAAGTGGTTAAGGTTGTTAAGGTGAAGTGGGAAGTGGTTAAGGTAGTTAAAGTGAAGTGGGAAGTTGTTATAGGTTGTTAGGGATTAAGATTAGGGTTTAGGACTTGATTTAAGGTTTAGGGTTTGATTTGAATTAATTTTAGGGTTTTGAATCAATTCTAGGATTTTGGATTAACTCTAAGGTTTTGAATTATGTTTTGAATTAATTTTAGGGTTTTGAATAAATTCTAGGGTTTTGGATTAATTCTTGGGTTTTGAATTATGTTTTGAATTAATTTTAGGGTTTTGAATCAATTCTAGGGTTTTGGATTAATTCTAGGGTTTTGAATTATGTTTTGAATTAATTTTAGGGTTAAGTTTAGGATTTTGAATTTGATTTTGGTTAGTTTTAGGGTTTAAAGTTAATTTTAGGGTTTAATGCTGGGGTTTAAGTCTCGAGTTAGGGTTTTGAATTTGATTTATGAGGATTTTAGGATTTTGAGTTAACTTTAGGGTTTAAGGTCTAATTGCAAGCATATGGGGTGTCTACACACCCCGTCCTAGTTAACATGAAGGAAACTTTGCTATTGGCCACAAGTCGCTTATCCAATGAATGCACTAGAGGTCGTGGCTCGCGTGCCGAGATGCAGATGCTAATGTGGGTGTTGTTTCTCAAGAATGCCTAAATGATCGTGCGCAGGAACCAGGCGGGCACACATGGTTTCGAGCGTCGTTGATGCCAGTGTTAGTGTTGCTAATGCTAAAATACTGCAGTGTTGTCCGTGAATGCTGATGAATGACCATCTCTAATGTATGGGATGCTAAGGATATGAAGTATGCCTGATTATGGTGGCTGTGGTGTGTGGATGCGGGTTGGTACATGTAGATGCGAATGAATGCTAATGATGCATGATGTGTTGACGGACTCATCGCCAGATAGTTTCGGCTATCAGCTTGAGGAGAAGAGGGGCATGGCAAGACTGACTGGCTTGCCGACCAAAAAATGACTGATGATGGAGGTCACTTGGGTAGTTTGGGGTATCGACCCAAAAAGGGGGCATCCTAAATCCTGTCCACCTAGGCGAGGATCTAGGAAGGGGATACGACAAGATATCAGGGTTGTCGGGCCGACAAAAGAATAAAGGAATAAGATAGAACCTAATCGTTGTCGATGTATAGACAGATCGACTAAGAGCTGACAAGAATAGAACCTAGTCGCTGTCGATCTACAGATAGATTGGCTAAGAGCAGACAGAATAAAACCTAGTGGCAGTCGGTATACAGATAAATCAGCTAGGAGCAAACAGAATAGAAACTAGTCACTGTCGGTGTACAGACGGATCGACTAGGAGCTGACATGATAGAACCTAGTCGCTGTCGATGTACAAACAGATCGACTAAGAATTGATAGGATGGAACTTAGTCACTGTCGGTGTACAGACAGATCGACTAGGAGCTGTCAGGATAGAATTTAGTCGTCGTCGATGTACAAATAGATCGACTAGGAGTAGACAGAACAAAACCTAGTCGCTGTCAATGTACAAACAGATAGGCTAGGAGCTGATAGGATAGAACCTAGTCGTTGTCGGTGTACAGACAGATCGACTAGGAGCGGACTGAAAGGGAAGAGCTGACAAGTTATCGGACTTATCGGGCCAACAAAGAAAGGGGAGAGGTGACAAGTTATCGGACTTGCCGGGCTGACAAAGAAAGGGGAGAGCTGACATGTTATTGGACTTGCTAGGCCGACAAAGAAAAGGGAGAGCTGACAAGCTATCGGACTTGCCATGTCGACAAAGAAAGGGGAGAGCTAACAAGTTATCGGACTTGTCGGGCCAACAAAGAAAGGAGAGAGCTGACAAGTTACTGGACTTTCCAGGCCGACAAAGAACGGAGAGAGCTGACAAATTTTCGAACTTACCGGGCCGACAATGAAAGGGGAGAGATGAGTTGATAAGAGTGATTACTGTTGTTGGTCTAACGTTGTCTCTTCCTAGGTGTTCCCCAAGCTTTTAGCAAGGTAGGGGCAAACTGTAATTTTACCTGATCTTACTGAATTCGGTCCATAACTGACTCTACTCCAAAGGATGTCCTCGCAAACTGTCACAAGGTGCGTAAGCGCCTATGGCAGATGGAAGGGGCTCACGATTCCTCAACGCACTGGTAGGGGCAAAATGGTAATTTTTCAACTATGAAGAAATCTACTACAAATTGGCCACATGATTCTGGAGTGATCTCGAGCTTGACCGAGGGTGGAGGGATTCTTGGTGGCCCCTTGATCGGCAGTCGGAGTGCCATCAACCTTGGGTCGGCTTACAAAGGCATTATGGTAACTTTAGCCCCAACTATCGAGTTCCAAAAGCTTTCGAGCATAAGCTGAATTATGGAGTGAAGGGGGCATTCTTAATCTCTCACGGGAGGTCAAGCTGGGCCGTGAAGGGGGCATTCTTAATCTATCTTTGCAATTTAGATAATAGTAGGGGGTTTTTCACAAATTTTCGTTAAACTGTCCTATGAGCTCAAAGTGTTGTTCTATAAGTGATGCTTATACCCTAGCTAAACTCTCGAAGCATTTACTTCACTTTCGACTGCAGAAACTGGGACTTCAGTCAGTATAGAAATTCTTGGGGCCTCTTCGCAAAATTTCCAGTTCTAAGTCATTCAGGAATTTTTCGAGGTGATGAGCTGCCTGATGTCGATCTGAGTTCTTTGGATCTATTTTGGCGGATAGGGCCTGATAAGAGGAAATCTTATGGCATCTGGAGAAGTCTAGGGACCCATTTGTAATTTTTAGAAACTGTTGTAAAAAATCAGCAAAACTAACCATCGAGTGGCGATTCTTGTCCCTGAAACCTTGCCTGGGGTCCTAGAGGCTGCATGACCTTTCTAGCCTTTTCTAATTTTCTGAAGGACGATTGTGCTTCTCATTGTGTAATTTGCAGTTTGGTCCAAAAGTTTTGCAAAAATTGCCAAGAGGCTGGAGTAAAATTTCCAAAACCTATGGGGCTCACTAGCAGTTACTCCTGTCTTGAATGGATGCATGGTGGTTGGTCTCCCTCTCCATGCTTCTTCATAAAACACCTGCATATTCCTCTTCATATGTTTAAAAACATCATTCATTTAAAACCCTTCAAGAAGCCAACGTGTCATTCCTCCTCTCTTCCATCCCTGCGTCCTTTCATTTCCCATTCTTCCTCCTCCTTTTGTGGACGGCTGCTAAGGTTGAGGCCGGGCGGCGGAGCAGTGTGGGTGACGCTGGTGCGTGGAGAGGAGCAGCGGCAACGCAAAGGGACCAAGCGGTGGTGCTTGTACAGTAGGGCATTGGGTGCAACAGGCTTCCGTGCCATCAGGACGTGCACTGTCGGCGTGCGGGGAAGGGACGACGTCAGTGAACATGGTATTCAACTCCCCATCTCTTTTGTTTTCCTTCTCCCCATGTTTGCTTATTGCCCTTTTTTTTTTTTGCTTTGCCCCGTTTTGTTGCCCTCCTTCTCTCTGTTTGCATGGCCATCCCTCCTCCCCTCACCGTCAATCGTTGAAGCTTTCCTAACTAGGTGGCGGACAGTCGGCGGGTGCAGATTGGTCGGAGCTCGAAGGCGGTCTGTGGCTGGCCTTTTTGAGGAGGTTAGGCCAAGGGTCACTAGACGGCAGCCGTGTCGGCGATTGGTGACTGCCGACAGCCTGCCCGCAGTTATGTCTTATCTTTGCTCTAATAGGAGACCATCGTATTGCTCAGATAACACTATAGAAAAAAGCCATTATTTGCTTGAACACATGTCACACAACTTTGCTTGGATAACGCCCAAAAAAAAAAAAGGTCAACTTTCCTTGAAAAAGAAAACCAATACACTTGTTTGAATAACTTGGATAACACTTGCTTGCTTGGAGGAATGTCACAATACTTGTGAAATGCCACTATTTCGTTCTTCTTCTTTTTTGAACCATGTAGTGGCTTGGCTTGCATAGTATCTCGATTTGCTTGAGCGGGCGCTGTGAAATGCCATAATACTTATTGGAGTAATATCATGCCATGTTGTTAACCTTGCATTTAGGGCGGTCCCATGATTTGTTTAAATGGTGCTATCGACTTGCATTCATGTTGCTGAATAATGTCCTCTATATTTTGATCCGACTTTGCTTGAATGTAGTTAGTCCTAATATTCTTGCCTCGGACTGATCTTTGTTTCATGCAGTCTGATTCTAAGTTCAAGGCTGAGGTGACACATGTGAGCGGGATCGCCTCTAGCTTGCGGGCCCGAGGTTGTAGGGCCAGCTCTCGATTTGGGGCTGCTTCTAGCTCGTAGGCTCCTGGTTGTGGATCTATTTCATGATCTGGGGCCACTTCCAACTCCCGAGCATTGGAGGAGGCGATGCTCAATATCCCCAAGGATGTAAGAAATCAAAACTTCCCTTGCTTTGCTACTTTCTTCTTTGGACATGCTTTTGATTTTGCTACTTTGAATTGCATCATTGGCAGGAATCCAGTAACTTCGGGGGTCGATTGTTGGATGGCAACCACATCTACAACCGTGATGATTTTGAGGTAAACTTTCTTCTTTCTTTTTTTTGTTTCATATAAATTCTAGTTGATTATCCGTGGTTTCTGACTCCGTTTTTTCTGGCTCCTCAAGCCAGTGATACCGAGTGGGTGATGCAATGTCTCTAGACACCAATGCTGGAGCACTTTGAGCGCCTCCTCAGCTTTCTAAAGGAATTTCTCCCCCACTGCACCCCTTTGGGGAGCCTCCTACGGTTTCAAGTGATCCACGATCACTATGAGTTTTTTTGAGTGCTCGCGAAGCGATGGCGACATGAGACCCACACCTTCCACCTTCCCTTCAACAAGATGACAGTCTTACCGGAGCACTGGGCTTTGCTGACGGGTTTCAGCTTTGGGAGGGAGCCCATCGTAGGAAAGGCCACCATGGGATTTGCCAAGGTTCCGATGCTTCTGGGCCGCGAGTGCCCCCCACTAACCAGGTCAGCACACTACCTCCGTTACAGCTAGATAAGGGAGTGGAACTTGTTCTGGTTGGATCCAGTGCCGGGTTCTAGGGAGGCGGAGTTTGTTCTTCGCCACTTCCCAATGGAGCTGATGGCTCTGATTTTCTGTGACACCTCCGACTACTGTGTCTCGACGAATTGGTTGATCTACCTTGCCGACCTGGATCACCTAGATCAGTATGACTGGGGCGGTGCCAGTTATACCTACATGCTCTACAACATAGACAGTGTCGTAAAGAGAAATCAGCGGTCCCATGTGGGGCTCCACCCACTATTGACGATAATCCTCTATGCAACCTCCTTTTGCTAATGCAATGTAATTATGTTCTGACTTTGATTTACTTTTCTGTGTTCGCAGTACTGGTGGATGGAGCACTATATACGGGGCCATTACTTCTTCCTCCTTTGCCCTAGGCTTCTTCCGCTGCCTCGGCAGTGGTGTGAGTCGAACCACTATACTACAGCAGGGGTGTACGACTACGAGTCCTATCGCTATCTGCTAGACTTGTTGTCGATCCATGATGTGAGTTTGCAAACACTATGCCTATTTACTGCTTCCTCTGTTTTCTATTGACCTATTGGACTGACTTGTGTTTTGTTCTGCCTTGGACAGGTCAAGTTGAGGCCGTTTGAGTAGTACGTCGGGCTAGACTGGGAACCTCTGAACTCTGCTCAGGCTTACCACCGGAAGCAAATGAAGTTTTTCAGCTTCAAGAAATCCGCATTCTACCTACCTAGCCAAGTTCATCACCAGTTCACCTTGGAGTTTGGTATCCTGCTCCCACCTCCTGTCGAGATGGAGCCTCAATCCACCACCCACGTACAGGCTCGCTCTATCACGGCCGAGATCATGGTCGACTGGAGCCGGTACATCCTCTGTCCCGCCGACTATGACGAGTACCAGGAGTGGTATGAGCGCACCAGTAAGCCATACCACTTCGAGGAGGACCTCTGCAAACAACAACGGGACATGTGGTTTGTGGAGAACTAGACCGAAGTAAAGTTTTTTTGCTTGTGGCATGGTATGATTCTGTAATTCTGCCTGTTTTGACACAACTGTTTGCTTCTGTTGCAGTGGTTCGAGGGCAGGTTGAGCGACTTTTATGCTCAGATATGGTGGGCGATGGTATTCTGTTACACTATCTTTCAATTTCTCTACAACATACACCTAATCACACTAACAACATTGTACTCATGTGTAACAGGCTCGGTAGGGAAGCTCGCGGGGAGGTAAGTGCTTTCCATGTTATGTGTCAATTGCTTTCTATGGCCACTCAGAACTGACCTTCTTATTTCAAGGATACCAGCTGGAGGACGTCATCCTTGGAAGTAGTGGTGACGAGGTTGACTCCGACCTTGAGGAAGATACTTCTACAGTCGGGGACTTGACGGGCACTTCTACTTCTACCCCCTCCCGCGCTCGTGCGGCCTTAGTAGTGACTACTCGACAGCTCCAGTGCAAAGGCAAATGTCGCATCGCTCGTGCCTCCCAGGGGCGGGATCAAAATGAGAGCGAGGGCGAGGCCTGGGATTAGTTTCTTATTCTGAACTTGTATCTCTGCCAATTGTTGTAATTTAATATCATTAACTATAAACTTTGATTCTGTAAGCTTGAACAATTCCTTTAATTGTCTGCTTCTCGGATAAATGTCTTTTTGTGTTGTCTACCATATTGTGTGCCTTGGAATGTGTTTGCTTGTGCTTGCAGCTGAGCTTCGGGTCCTTTGCAACAGTTGGGCGAGCTCTAGAATGGCAGTGGTTCAATTGAAGAGCCCTGTGTTATACGCGCATGTGACACACGCGTCTTCTAAGCGCATCTCAAATAAAGGTGCAATAATTGGAAATCCCTAATGAATACGTGCATGTGGCACGCGTTTCTACTCCGCACCTTTGTTACAGGGCCCAAATTCCTTGCTCAATAGGCACATCTCATCCGTGTAACCACAACGCGTGTGACCTTTGACATAGTCACTGTGACCATGCTGGTGGAACCCGGCACGGCTCTCCTAAGTGCGTGGAAGCACACGAGGAGTCCCGATATGGTCACGGCAAAGATGGTGAATCCGAAGAAGGAGACTAGACTCGGAAACACCAAGGAAAGAGAAGAAAAGGATAAGAAAAGGAGTCACCACCTAGTCATTTAATGGAAAGACGAGGAAAACCAAACACAAAGGAAAACACCAAAAGAAATCAAGGCAAAGAAAACATATGCATTCTCTGTGCCTAATGGATATAGTGCTCAAATCAATGCGGGCCAGAGAAAGGGTAAGGATTCTTGTTACGCATAGGGAAGGTCTTAGGCACCCCCATGTGCCCGAAAAACTCGGTCTTCCTAGGTTTCCTGCTTGTTAATGGTCTATTATGTGTATGCTTGTCTACTCTAAATGCACATGCCTAAGATGACTGCGAAAATATGCCAATTCAAAGAAATGAATAAAAAGGAAAAGATGATAATTCATGGGACAATGTAGGCATTGAAAATACCACTTTACTGTACGCCCGTAGGCGATAAGGAAAATCGTGAAAATCGGGAATACTAGGAAAGCGTCACGAAAATCTGCGAAAACTTGAAGAAATTCGAGAAAATAAAATTGAAGAAAATAATCCTCATTCGGGTCAATGTCGGCATTGTTAAGGTTGTTAATGTACGCCCTTAGGCGATGGAAAACCAAATCAAATCAAAATCATAAAAGTTGAAAGAAATTCGGGAAATAATGGGAAAATAAAGTTTGAAATGAGTTGGAAGTGTGTGCATAATGCAAGAAAGAAGGTATGAGAAAAAATGCATGAAATGGGGAACAAAATGTACAAAATGCATGTGTGAGTGAATAAATAAATTCCAGGGGCTTTTGTGTAAAATTCACAAATCCTGAATGAAGGTTGAAATTCTGAGGCCAAATCAACAAAAATACTTAAGAAAATATTGTTTATGCAATTTGGAAAAATTGTAGGAGTTAAATGTGCAAAACTGTGCATTTTTGGTCAAATTCAAGATTCCTAAGGTTCAATATGCAATTTCATCAATAAAGCATGTATTTAATACAATTCTGAAGAAATTCATGGTTAAATGTGCAAGATAAATAGTTTATGTTTGAAAACAAGAAGTTTCAGGGACTGTTCTACAAATTTACCCTAGAAAACATACATTCAGTGTAAAATCACTGAAATTCAAGGCTTAAAATGCAACTTTGAACACATTTGAGCAAATATTTAAATTCCAAGGGTTTAATTTGCAATTGTGATAGAAAAACATACATTTAGAACTATTTTAACAAAGTTCAATGCTTTTCGTGCAAAATACTAGACTAAAAGATGAATTAAAAGCAAGTTAGGGGGTTTATGTCAAATTTTAAAGCTTGGAAAACATTAATAAAATGGTACAAGGGTCACACTGCAATTGTTCAAAACAAACATTATAAAAATGACTTAAAAAATTATTGCGGGGACCTAAATGCAAGAAATAAGGACCTATGTGTACGAAAAGAAAAGGATCAAAAGTTTTTTAAAAGAAACTTTTAAATATATATATATTTTTTTTAAAAGGCGACGGCCGCCGGTGATGGAACTCTGCCTTCGACAACCATCTGGGATGCCCTTCTGGGGCATCCCGATGCCTGATCTAGCATTAGAGTTTTCTGGGAGCAAGAAGAGAGGAAGCGGGAGAGATTTGAAGGTTTGGATCATGCGCTGGATGGTTGAAAGCCTTCCCCCATCTCCCTCGCCGTTGACGTAACTCTAGCGACAGTCTCAGAGAAGAAAGTGACGTTGGAGGCCCTGGCACAGTGGCTCTAAGTCTCTGGAGGCTTGGCGGTGCAGAGAGGAGTATTTTCCCCAGCTTAGAGGCAAGAATGGCGTCGTTCCTCCCCTTCCCAATCCTGCTTGTCGTCGACGCTGTCTTCTCCGACGAGTTCGACTACGAGGACAGTCCAGGGCACGAAGTGGGGTCTTGATTGCTTCAGAGCGTTGGGGAAGCACTAAGGATCGTTCCTTAGGGATTGGTGCATCGCTGCGAGGCATGGAGTTGGCAAGGAGTGGACAAAATGGGGAGAGTTGGAAAGTTATCAGACTTGACAGGCCGACAAAGAGAAAGAGGATAGAACCTAGTCACTGTCGGTGTACAGACAGGTTGACTAGGAGCGAACAGAAAGGGGAGAGTTGGCAAGTTATTGGACTTGCCGGGCCAACAAACGAAACAAGATAGAACCTAGTCGCTGTCTGTGTACAGACAGGTCGGCTAGGAGTGGACAGAGAGTGAACCGAGTCGTTACCAGGATACAAGCAACGGCTGGAAACCGCCAAGAAAAGAGAGAAAACAAGCTACTGGTCTGATGTTGCCTCGCTCCGGGTGCTCTCCGAACTTCGGCAAGGCAAGGGCAAATCTGTAATCTACTAGATTCCACTGAATTCTGTATGCAACTGACTCATCTCTAAAGGGTGCCTCTGTAAGCTTTCATGGGGTGTGCGAGAGCATCTAGCAGGTGATCAGGGCTTAAAATTCCTCTACACGTAGATAATGGCAAAACGGTAATTTTACCTCGAACCATCGAGCTCTAAAAACATTTTCGAGAACAAGCTGGATTCTGGTGTAACAGGGCATTTTTGATCTCCCAACGGAAGTCAAATCTAGTAGACAATCTATTCTTGTAAGACTGGACCTTGCAATTCAAGAAATAGTAGAGGCTTTTCTGCAATTTTCCCTAGACTGTCTTTTGAATTCAAACTACTATTCCACTGGTGATGCTCACACTCTGGCTATACACCCGAAGTATTCCCACCGCTTCTGACTACATGTGCTGAGCTCCTGGTCAATATAGAAATTATAGGTCCTTTTCGCAAAATTTCTAGTTTTGATTCATTCAAGAATTTTCCAAAGTAATGGATAGCCTGATGCTGGTTTGAGTTCACTGGATCTACTCTGATAGGTAGACCTTCACAAGAGGAAACTTTTTGGCGCTTGGAGAAGTCTAAGGACCTATTCGCAATTTCTGGAAACTATTGTAAAAATCTGCAAAACTAACTGCCGAGGCTGATCCAGGTGGTGATTCCTGTCCTAGAGACCATGACTGGAGTCCCGGAGGTTGTGCGGACTTCCTGGCTCTTCCGATTAACTATGGGACAGTTCTGACCTTTGTTGGGT
>JAMKQA010001819.1:0-19653 GCA_024699735.1 Posidonia australis | reverse complement strand
GATGTGGAGTTTGTAATTCAAGACAAGGTGGAGATTGTTGTAAATATGTCTTGAATTATGTTTTTGTTTCAGGGTTGTTTGGTCATTTGACCATTTGGGTGCTCTAGTATTTAAGTAGGCTAAGGCACAGATTATGTAACCTTTTTGCCATTTGTGTAACCCTAATTTTGACTCCCATTGAATAGAGAGAACACCTCCCTCTTCTCTCCAGATCTAGGGTTTCATGTGAGGTTCATCTGTGGAGGATTGGATGCTTGGCTTTGGAGCATTGTATTTGATTTCTTCTTCTCCACTCGGCACAACAGAGGCATTATCTCTGCCTCCTGTACCATCATTGCATCTTACACAACATGCAACTCCATCACCTGGTGGCCAGCCTTTTGGTTTGGCAGGAGCACAGTTTCCCTTGAGCCCATTGCCTGGTGCCATGCTAGTGCAACAACTATTGCTCCCACATTCTACACCTTACACAACACATCATGTAATCTATTCATCCCCTTTGCATCAGTTTTAGGCTCTAGCATGCATGGCAATACTATACTCTACACCTTTGCATGGGTATGCTAACCCTTATGCTTCAACACTAGGAAGGATAAGGGTGGATCTAGAGGAACGCACACGCACGGCCCATATGGCATATGCAATACCTACCTCTATTGTGTATATCTCGTCAACATCAACTTCAGATGTCCTTTTTACCAAATTAGGTGATCTAGAAAAAGCACTTCGCCAAGTGCAAGGCAGGGACCACCCGCCCTACCAATTTTGGAACCTCTATTACTTTCCAGAGGCGATACTCCCTTCGAATTTCCATATCCTAGAATTCAAGAAATACAACAGTAGTGGTTGCGCAATAATCTATTTGAAAGCGTACTGTTGAGACCTCGCAAAGTTTCAAGGCGACTAGAGGCTTTTGATCTGCCTGTTGTAGAAAAGTTTGATAGGGCCAACTCTCAAATGGTTTACATCTCTCAACATGGCCACTATCAAGACTTGGAACAACCTTAGCCAGGTGCCCTGGACCAATACTCTTTCAATCTCAACTTGATCCCTAAGTGCGAGGATCTTGTCGCAATTCGACAAAGACCTCACGAGCCAGTCGGGGAGTATGTCAGTCGCTGGTGCGCACTTGCTTCTCGGGTCAAGGATAAACCCTTTGAAGAAGAGTCTATCGAGATCATCATCAAGGGAGCGCAATTAGCGACTAGGACTCTGTTAAGCATATAATCCATTACTACCGTTGCATCGCTGATTTAGGCTAATGTTCACAGGGAAAAGTCGCTGTGAAGTAGGAATTTCCCCACGCTCACTGTATTCGCCCAGTAAGCCAGCTTTGGCCATAACAACAACAACAACAAGAGTAGCAACAGCAGCAAAGGCTCCAACACCAATTATACCAAGAAGCCTGCCATCGCATATGGCGAACCTTCTCTTGTGCCTACCAAGGTTGTGAGCCAGCCTGACTTGAATCGGTCTACATTTGCACCTAGTCATGCACACACCACACATACACACCACTATCAAGCCAATGCATCACGTTGAGCTGGCTCGACAAGGACATCAGCAAAGGCAAAGACGACCACGTCGCAAGGAAGGCGACTTCACTTCGCTAGGAAGGCGACTTCACTTCGCTGGTTGAGTCCTTGGACGACGTCTTTCTGAAAGTTGCATCACTCCTACGGCTACTAGAGGTTCACCCACCACTAGACCCATTGCTAGGGTGGTATCGGATGAATCAGTTCTACAAGTTTCATTGAGTCGATGGACACTCAACGAACGAGTGCTTCGCTCTTTGGAAATGCTGTCCAGGATCTGATCGATAATGGGATTATTATTGTCAACACTCAAGAGGCAGCACCGGCACCAGCACCCACACACCCTAGCATAGCCAACCTCTTCCCGTCTGAGCCTATAAGCTCTGAGGATGCTAGAACATCAAGGGTCTTCCTCCTTTCTCTTAGCTCTTTCCTGGGGAATCCATCTGATCTCATCTACTCTAATCTCTCTCTTGTCTTCCCCCAGCTTTGTTTGGTAGCACCTGCGTGCGCCATTCCTGTCCCCATTCCTCTGCGGAGGGCCTAACCCAAGTTTGCCAGCTTGCCACGCATCGATCTAACCTTGCGTGTGCGAATACCCTAGACCTCAACAACAGTCGTCGTTATCATCAACCCCAAGAGTTACAACTGATTCCCCAAGCATAGTTAGTAGTGGAAGAACAACAAGCAGTGGGGACCATCATCGTATCCTTTTCCTCTATTTTCTTTGTTGTCTCTCCTTTTACATCATCATCATGCAGCAAAATACAAAAAAATCGAAAAACCAGAAAACCACTAAAAAATTAGAAAGAGCAAAAACCCAAAAAAAATTGAAAAATCTAAAAAGTCAAAAAATATCTTACATTTCCATCATTTGCCCGATGACAAAAATCAAAAAGTTTACCTATATCGAATCAGACTGCCCTTCCTCAGTTGCCACTACTCAAATGACAAAGTAAGTGAGGGAGTCACCATCCATCAAGAGCTAGATGAAGTGTCCAAACTCCGCAAGAACCTTGCACCTCCAAGAGGGAGATACAATGCTAGGGTGATTGAGCGAGGTGATTGAACGAGTGAGCCCGAAAAGAGAAATATATTTGCATGAGAATAAAAGTAACAAGAAGACAGAAGGCAAGGATAGAAGTCAATCCAAGAGCAAAATGCATGCGGTGTAGCTTTACCCCCACCATATTTTGGAGAAGAATCGGAGCATGCATTGGAAAGCCCACACTTTCGAAGGGCTAGTTTCCCTTCCTACAGCAAAAGCCTCCAGCCCAGATTAGGTGCCTATTGTGGATGGAAATTTTTGGGTGTGTTGTAGAATTATCGCTGTGTCCACTTACGTCGATAGTTCTTTGTAATCACCACTTGCTGATTTGCTTTCTCCTGTTGACAAGGTACCTTGGGGAGAGTGTAGGAGTTGTGGTTGTGTGGGTTCTTGGTTCATTAGGTCGGCAGCAGAATGTTGCCCAGCGACGTCTTCGTGCTATGTAGTATGTCCTTCCCTTTAAAATAAATAAAAAAAAGGATTTTGGATTAGACCTAGGTGTAGTAAACAATGATAGAAATAAATAAAGAATAACATGAATAAATGAAATAACATACTAACGGAGGGTTGTCCCTACATGCATATGCCATGAGCAATTATATGAATGCAAAGCTTTATGATGAAAATAATGATAGAAATTGGACGATACTCCCTTCACCCTTGGTTCCTTGACATGAGGGTTGGAGGAAGTGGAGGCTGATTTACAGAACTTCAGAAGTACACTTTTGGCTTTGAAGGAGGCTAGATCTTTGGGATCGAAGCTTTAACAGGAGAATTGGACGTGGAAGAGGGCCTAAAGCTCTCTCTCTCTAGGGTTTGAACTAGCTCCTTAAGAATTGAATGACCTCCTCTTGGGTTGGAGACCTAGGGAGTCTATTTATAGAATTTGAGGGCTTCAGATCTCGTCATTGACAAGATATAGATCAAGGGTTAGGATGAAATACACTTAAATTTGCAGAAAATCGAGATCTCATCTCGTCGCCTATTGGAATGGCGACAGAATCTTCAAGTGGCCACAGGACTGGCAACGAGTCTTGAGATTCCAATTTTGACTTTACTTGATGAATCAGCGTCCAAAAGGCAATGAAATCTTCCACGTAAGCCAGTCGCCAATTCCTGTGGCACAGAGCTACCAAAAAGGCATTTTTCAAAAAATTAAGATCAAAAAATATCCATTACGAATCTATTATCAAATGTTGACCAAATCAATTCTGAAAAATTATACTTGTAATTGAAAAATATTTTACAATGATTTCCAATTTCAAAATCCACTTAAAATATTAAGTAAATTGGATTTGAAAATCAAATCTTCAATAATTACGAGAAAACTCAATTAAAATCAATTATGTATTTGATTTAAAATAAATTGGCAATCATTTGGATATTTTGGATTTTATCTTTAGTGTTTAGCATTATCATAAATTAAATATAAACTATAACATTAAAATGTGATAACTTATCATAAAATCTCATTTTGGTAAGAATAAAGATAAGTGACCTTAATTATCAAGTCATCTGAATTTCAATAATTTTCTAGAATTATTTGGCATTTATAATGATTTATAAGCACGTTTAAATATTGGAAAATTATAGAAATTATAATAATTATGGGAAAAATCATGGTAATGTTTATAAATATTCCATATGTTATATTAGGGTCCGGGATGACAAATTATATGAGAGACTAGGATTACAATCGCCTGTGTTGTTGGCGCCATAATATATAGTCGCCTGTCACACTAGCGACAAGTATGTCGCCTCCTGAACTAGCGTCTAGACTCGTCGCCTGTCACGATGGCAACATCCTGGTCTTTTACAGATTATCCCCTGTCTTTTATCTTCATCCACAGAGATGCATTAAAAATCAGAAAAACATAGAAATTCCATGGGAAGATCTGGAAGAAGGTTAGAACTCCTTAGCCATGTGATTTAGGGGTCCTCAAGGGTTCCTATCCTAGGTGAACTCTGAAAAATGTGAAAATGGGATATTTACACCTATTACCTCTAAAACAGGGATAGAGTGAAACTGTACATCTACAAGGGAGAAAAAAGAAATATCAATGAACTCAAAAGAGCTAATGCAGGACCCAAAAGAGTTTGGCATGGAGTCTAGTCCATCCCCACCCTACTTGAGCGCCACCACTCATCCCATGAGAGCCACCCACAGCTTGTAGGGCCACTTGAGTTGAAGGCGTCCTTTTGCTCTAATAGACATGAAGCTTTCCAACCTAATTGAGGGCAATCAAACTAATAGACATAAACAATCAATCAAACAACCAATCAAGCAAACAAATAAATAGACAAACAAACTAACATAACAAGAAGAACAACAAAAATTAGTGTCTAATCAATAAAACATTACACTCGCTCCAACAACACTAATCAATCATCAACGTATCTCCATACGATAATAAAATCCATCATCATCATTACCTTGCTTGCCACAGCCTTTCTGCTTGCATATTACATCGCATTACAGGACCTCTTCAAGCGTCTCCAACTAGGGGCATTTCAGTTGCTTTCTAGCTAGAGCATACATACAACAAGGGCATTTAGTCAGTGCACACACAACACAGATTAGCAAAATTAGTCGGCCAAGTTCCATCGGCATTACCTACGGAATGCCCAACGATAACACCACCAAGATTAGAGTAGTTAGAACACAATGATTGAACAAGCAGTAAAGCAGAACACAATCTGGGTACACCTATCAGAGGCAAATTGCAACCCTATCGAAAGCCTACATCAAATCAATGCGATCCATTCCTGCCTTCTGAGCATACTCCAGAATAACAGTCAAATGTGCATACCTCCGAACAATCCAAAAAGCAAGAATTATCTGCTACCTTACTCAGCATTAGCTTCATCTTATGGCGCTCTAGAGTGCCCTGTAGTCGCAGCCTGGCCCTTGCACCTTTCGACAGCTCGACTTGATACCAAGGGCATCTGTTTTGTCCTAGTATCCTGTGATCTACCCTCTGCTACCGTCCCACATCATCTGTCCTTTGGTGATAGGGGCATGTTAGCTGCCCTATGGCTGAGCTCACAAAATCTACCACAGCAACATCAAGAATCCAATTCTATCCACCAGGGACATGTCAGCTGTTCTCCGATCAAGACCTACACATCAGGCATCTTGCAAGGCACAAACCTATTACGTACCAAACAGAGCCTCCGAACAAGAGTCTTTAACCAGGGGCATCTTAGCTGCTCTGTGGTGAAAAAGAGACCATTCTGACAGTCCTTAGCAGAATCAAACTTCTAGCATGCCAATCAAGTGCATATTCTTTAGAGAAGTGACAATCACTACGATTGTAGTGCTTACAGAAGCCACAACTACAGCTAGCCACTATAGTAGGCAACATCCATGATTGTAGAGTGTCAGTCTCCAATCCAGCAAGCCGTAGATAACCAGTGTCCCTGGAAATATCGAGCACAGGCAGCAAATCTCCAATTTATCCTACGAACTGCTTTGAATCATAACATCAGCAGTCAAGGGTGCACTCACAAAGAAAGATTCTCCCTGGCAAAACCCTCCCAACTAAACCAATTGGTTAGGTTCCCCTTGCATTCTAACTTTTCTATGGCAACTCACCTCGATACTAGGGACATCTTTTGTCTTGGTATCTCCTCGACCTGCCCTCCCTTATTGATCAAGCTTGGTTATTCTCTCGATACGAGGGACATGTCAGCAGCTCTGTGGTGTCGTTCCCTTTGATACCAGGAGCACGTCGGCTATCCTTTGGCATCGTCTTATTCACCCTTCTTCCTCGACGTGAGACTTCAGAGTCCACCGATATCACTCCTTCCTCAGTGTGAGACTTCAGAGTCTGTCAATATCACTCCTTCCTCAATGTGAGACTTCAGAGTCCGTCGATATCGCTCCTTCCTTTATGTGAAACTTTAGAGTCCACCGATACCACTCGTTCCTTAACGTGAGACTTCAGAGTCTGCCGATACCACACCTTCCTCAACGTGAGACTTCACAGTTTGTCGATATCACTCCTTCCTTGACGTGAAACTTCAGAGTCCATCGATATCACGCCTTCCTTGGCATGAAACTTTAGAGTCTACCGGTATCACTCCTTCCTCGGTGTGATACTTTAGAGTCTGCCAATATCACACCTTCCCTAGCATGAGACTTCAGAGTCCACCGGTATCACTCTTTCCTCAGCATGAGACTTCAAAGTCTGCTGATATCACTCTGTGTGAGACTTCAGATTATGCTGGTCTCACTCCTTCCTCGACGTGAGACTTCAGAGTCCATCGAAATCACTCTTTCCTCAGTGTGAGACTTCTGAGTCCACCATTGCTTACATCTTGTCTAGTTTGGCGTTAGACTCTTGGGTCCACCAATGCCTTTGCTCCCTCTAACTTGATGCTAGACTTTTGAGTCTGCCAATTCCCACATCCTTTCCGCAACTTGGTGACAAACTTCTGAGTCCACCAATGCCTAGATCCTGTTAGGCTTGGTGTTAGACTCCTTGATCTACCAATGCCTTACTCTTTTGTCCAGCTTGGTGTGGGACTTCTGAGTCTGTTGGTGCCCTATGTCTTCCAGTAGGAAGGTCCGATATCTTGCCTCTTTTCTTCGTCTTCTCGAGCTAGTATCCCAAACTACCCGGATGACATCTATCAATTGTCACTACTCGGCTGGAAAGCCCACCAGTTTTACCATGTCCCTTTCGCCCCTAGGTTGATATCCCAAACTATCTAGGTGACGTTGTTATCTATCTGGACGACATCTATCCATTATCTGCCTGGTGGGTCCCTGGCTTGCCACATCTCCATCCCTTTAGGTTGGTAGTCCAAACTAGCTAGTTGACAACTATCATATTGTCCAGAGTTGGTTGACAATCATCAAATTGTCCGATGTCTTGGCTGGCAAGGACATCTTGCCATGCCCTCTCCTTCTTAGGCTGATAGCCCTAACTATCCAGCCGATATGTCTGTCAACTTATCACCCCCTTCAATCTGTCGACAAGCTCGATAAGTCTTGTTTGGCGCCCTTTCGACTAGTTTGACAACTACTCATGCCTCTCACGAGCTGATTAGACATCAACTTGTCATCCTGCATTTCATGCATCATTCATCAGTATCACATGTATCATCCATCACACACATCATCCATTGCATGCATCATTACACAAGCATTGCATACATACATTTGCATTGGCATTGCGTAGAGTTGCGCATATCCCTAACAAAGCTCAACACAAGCATTTGCATTCAGGCAGTGTTTTTGCATCTTCACGCATTATTAGCATCAGTAGTACTTGTGTTTTCAGCATCGTGTTCCACTTGTGTTTGCATCTTAGCATCCACGTTTCCACCATTGTTTTTCGCATCGTTTTAGCATCTGCATTTGCATTCCGGCCACGGGTCATGAGATTCGGTGCATCCATTGGATGAATGACTCAGCATCAATAACAAACACCAACCTTCTTCAAGCGCCAAGCGAGATGTCTAATCAATCCTGAGCAATGGTCTCGTTTCCATCTGTCCCTCGACCACGCTCAGAGAGGGACATCTGTAGACACCCTACTTTGGCAACCACTGACTGGTGGGTTTATCTAGAAGAGCGTACCAATGACAACAAGGCATCCCCACATTAGACCCCATTTCACATCCTAGAAACCACTCCAAAACGAACCCATAACCTAGGCAATAGACTCTATGATGGCTCAGGTGCACATAACCAATGGATCTAACCAACTACTATAGACAGTGTGACTTCGAGGCACGCATCGCTTGATCCAAAGCTTCTATGGGACTTGGGCAATTGTGTTTTGGTCGTTTGACTTAGTTTCTTGCATGATCTTCCTTTGCTTCCCTACACCCTTGCATTGAGCACTTAGGCATTGTACTTTTCGCCTGAATTACATGGTTTTCCCTGTGTTTTGGCATGTAACATTAGGCATGGCATAATTTCACTTGCATCGCACTATTTCCCCGTGTATCGATATTTTGTATCCATCCACAATTAGGCATCAGGCAATAGCCAATAAGTGAGCATGCATTTAGCATAGGGCGCACATACTAGTGATTAGCCAAGAAAGATAGACTCATCAGACGTATAAGGGTACCTAACAACTTCCCTATGCATAATAGAAGTCTTTACCCTTTCTTTGGCTCGCATTGACTTATGCATCGCATCCATTGGCACCATTTTTTTGTAGCATTCCGATTTTGTTTTTAGTGATTGATTTTTCTCAATTTTCCTTGTCTTTTTGATAAATAAATTAGGTAGTGACTTCTTTTTTTCCTTATTCATCTTTTGTTTCTTTTTGGTGTTTTTGAGTCGAATATCCTTCCTCAGATTCACCATCTTCGTCTTGACCTTATTGGTTTCTTCGTGTACCCTTGGTCGCATGAAAGTTTCAATTTCGACATGGTCACAAACAATGTTGAAGAAGGATTTCAATCTCTATTGATGTTGTGATTTTATTTTTTTATCACTCCCAACAGAATGTTCTGTTTATATTAGAATGTATTTTGTTTGTTTAGTTATTTAAAACGTTGTAATAGATATCAAAAGCTTAGTTATTACAATTGTCAATCTACTGACATATCTTTGTTTTCTTATGTGAATAGTAGGTATTGTGTTGTGAACTATTAACCTCTTCTATTGTTTAGTTTTCCAAGTAATTTATAAGTCAAGCCGATTGAAAGGAAACAACATTCAGCGGGTGGGCCTTTGATGAAGTAAAACCATATTTTTTAGTTACCTGACACTTAATTTTTTCGTTCTACAATGTAAAGTAATAATAATAGCATCTGTGGAGTTTGAGACACTTATTTCTGAATCTATTTTTCTGCTAGGTTGTTCCTCCATTTCAATCTCATATATAATTACGTTATTGTTATGGTTTTATTATATATTTATATGAATGTACATTGCAATAAGACTGCAACATCTGATATCTTACTTGTGTGAATATTTCCTTTTATGTTACAGAAAGGAGGTAGACTGAAACTGCTCATATCAGGGAAAAGTACCCTGATAGAATTCCGGTAAGAATGTTCTATTTATATATCTATGTAACTTTGTTTCAACACAAACAGATATTTTCGTTTAACACATCAAACATTTCCTTCGATTTAGGTGATTGTTGAGAGGGCTGAGAGGACTAACATACTGGATATTGACAAGAAGCAAGTTTTTTCTACTACCTGTGGTTCAGAGAAAGGACATTTTGTCCTGATGCAATGATATTGAATGGATGCTTATGCCAATTATTTTCCATGTGGAAAATTTCCACCTTATGGCAGTACATGTATTACTATAATTAGCCAAAAATTTTAACTTTATCGTTGGTCATTTTAATTTGCTCTTTTGTTTCTCTGTAAAAGTGCCGAACCCATCACGCCACAGTTCATTTGTTTTATTCTTGCACCTTTTATTTGGTACAAATGTTAGTGATACAGCTACTGCTGAGATAGCAAACACCTCATTGATACTTACGTTTTCTCAGCGAAGACATGCATTACTTATTACCTATTATTTTTCTATGGTAGCATGCATTTCTATCATAGGATTGTCTTGGTAAATGTATTGATAACATGAAATATCTTTTGGCAGATTTCGAGAAGGATGAGATGAGGTCTTTCTTGACAGCCATCTCTACCCAACATGACTCTCCCTGTCTCTCCATTCCTTCTTCCTCTAGGCTACCTCCAGGTGTTGCTTCTTTGTCCCCTATTGACCCTGGAAGAGACAGTGTGCCACCTAAAGGCCTCTGAGCCTCCTTTTCTTCATTGTAGTTTTCTGTTGGTGGTGTAACTTTGAATCTTATATTTTTTAGACTGATGCCTCAAATTTTGTAATATCTCATACATTACTATGTTTTTCTTATCAGACTTTAAGCCGATGAAATACATATTAAATTTTTAACAAAAAACATGCAATACTTTACCGGCAATGTCATGCTTGTCTTGACAAGTCTCAAAGTTTGACTATACATAAAATATCTTTATTACTTTTTAGAAAATCATTTTATTTTTCAGAACCGAAGTAATTAACTTCATGAGACAGTTGAGGTAGTGTAGTATTCTGAAACATTTAAGGTTAAGTAGCTGCTTTAGCTAATCTATTTCTACTGACGTAAAGTTGCTTGATTGAGAAATTCCATCTATACATTTTACACACGTTCGTTCCTTATGTACTTGCTAGTAGCACTTCTAGGTTAGACCTACTAGGTTGGACCTTTACATGTGGGGCCGGATTTCACTGGCTGTAACACATCTCCTTTGGCCCACTGACTTTTATTTGGAATTGGCTAGATGCTACTTCCCCATGTCAACAGATACGACACCCCTGTATAGTATTGTCGTTAGTTAAAAATTGTGAGTGCACATCGACAAATGACTTGTTTAGTTGATGAAATTTCACTCCTGTTACAAAAAATCCTAAATTCTAAGCAAATCCTAATTCCTAATATCATTTGTCCTAAATGTGGAATGTTAGAACAATAAAAACCCTAAATTTGGTTGAATTTCAACTAATTTACATGCTTAGTTAAAAATTGTAAGTGTATACTGATATCATATTTCAATTTCTTATTTATTCTCCACTATCCTAATGCCATAAATTATTCTATTATAATGTGATACTTAAGTTACTTTTTTTTTCAAGTGTCTTCATTTTTTTTAATCTAGACATCTTATCATTTCTTTTTTTTATAAAAAGAAATATCTTCTTATCGTGATTAGATATATACATAAGTTGTGGATAGAAAAGTGTGTATGAGTTTTCTGTATAAGGTTCAGGAGTTTAAGGAATTTGCATATAGTCAATATTCAGATATTGTAAAAAGAGATGGAAGGATTATATATCCTTATAAAATATGTGCAAGAGGGCTAAGTGATATAACTCGTAGGCTTGCGATGGACTAGGTAAGATAACCCGTGAGCTTGCGATAGGCCAAGTAAATCATCAAAATGCTCAAACACCAAAAGAGAATAAAGGAGCATTGGTAAACGCATTCCCATGCAAAGAGAAAATAATGAGAGCCTGTTGGCTTAAAAGGACTTGAGGAGTCCAAGAGTGCAACCCGTTGGCCGAGATAGATGGTGGAATGTCCAGTACGGGGACTTTCACCGTGGCAACGTAGGAAGTTGAGATTGGTGTCTCTCCCTCTGTTTGTGGTCAGGTTACCTCTAATCAAGATAACACTAGAAAAGAGATTTCAGAAAGTTTTCAGATTTGAGAAAGAGATAATTTTGAGCTAGAATCGAGTTGTGTTGGCTTCTGAGTTTTAACCAGATTCTAACTGAGTTGAGACTACTGTTTTAGGACTAGTTTCAGTTAGTTTTGTATTTTTAGCCAGTTCTTGAGATAGAGTTTGGGCTGGAAGCTAATCCTAGGAATTGTTTTTAAGAAATGCATTAAAATAAAGCATGAGTTTCACAAAGAATGAAAATATTTGAAAAGTCATGATTTAAAGAGATTTTCTTCAAATAGACTTTTCCAGAGTTTTGGTTCCAATGGGAACCCAAATTAAAGATTTATGAGAAAGAATTTTAAAAAGGATTTTAGAACTTGTGTTGGTTTGGACTTGGTATTGGCATGGAGTAGCCATTCCAAGTGTGCAAAAGAGTTTAGAAAATGCTTGAGTAGAGTTTGAGATTTTAAAGCAAAAAGAAAGTGTCTTGAAAAGAAAAGGGGTTGTGCTAGTTTTGAGATTTACTTGTTGTTTAATTGAGCAAAGGCTCAGTGTTTGTGTATCACACTCTAGTGGTTGTGACTTGATTTGGCAAGAGTGGCCAAATCAAGTAGAGTATCAAGTTTTGAAAAGCATGCGTCAGATTTGAAAGAAAGAGAATATTTTTAAAAGGCATAAGCATGATTTAGAAGGGATTGTGTCAGTTCTTGAGTTATGATTTGTTGTTTTGACTGAGCAAAGGCTCGATGTTAGTGTGGTACACTCCAGTTGTTATGACTTGATTTGGGAAAAGTGGCCAATTCAAGTAGAGTATCAAGTTTTGAAAAAGGAATGCATGAGACTTTAAAGTGAAAAGAAAAGAGATTTCAGAAAAGGGGAAATTCAGTATACTGAATAAAATCGGTATGTCGTTTTTCTATTAGTAGTCATCATTGAGCCCTATTTCGGACGACCGAATGTGTTTGGTCGATCGTTTCAAGGGATTTCAGATGACCATTCCGAAATTCGATCGATTGATCTAGGCATCTCGGTTTATTTTGATCTGCCGTTTTGGTTCTGCATGCCGAACCAAACCCCTGAGCCAAGTAAAAGAGGTTTTTGATAAAGACAAATATGAATAGATTTTTATGCCTAAATGATGTGTTTTGGCATACTATTTAGAAAGAGTTTTATAAAAATTATTTCAGATGAAAGAATAGTTTTCAAGGATATGATTTCAAAGTTGTGTTGCTGGTGGGGCAAAAGAGTATTGCCTGAGGTTGTGTGCGGCATCGAGGAGAGATGCTAGAGTAATGTACATTTTAGTTGGGTATGTGCTGGGTGACCTTTCAATGATCACTCATGTGTGTTTTGTTAGTATTTTCTCATGTGCAAGATAGGAGTAGAAGTTCGCTAGTGCACGTGAAGATGGAGTCAGTTGACTACACATCAAAGATTTTGGGTAAGTGTTTAGCTTAATTTAATTCAATTAGCACTATTTTGATTTAAATTGTTTAATGTTGGATTTAGTTTTAGATTTGATGTAAGTAATTATTGCAAGTAAATAAAGAAAAACAATTTGTAGCTATATTTTGAGTAACGGCTCAGAGTCGGGTCGTTACAATAACTCTTGCTTAAATCTCAAGATTTCTTACTAAGCAAACATGTCAAAATAAACAAATCAGGAATTATTACATTATTGATAAAAACTTAGAAAAATCAGTTTTGAGGTCTTGATTCGGCAAACTGAAATCCTTCGGTATACCGAAATGACTCAAAATCTGAATGTGACTCTGGCCCTAGTTCGGTAGACCAAAACCTAATGGTCTGCTAAAATCTCTTGATTCAGCAAACCAAATCATTTCAACATGTCAAACTAGATAATTTCTGAAAACTAGCCTTTGCCATGTGACAGTCATTCGCGGGAATTGAGACCTCCAACGGACTCCCTACCAGTGAGCCACAAATCCTGTGTAAAATCTCACTACTAGCATGTCAAATCTACTTCTATTTAAGATAAGTTTCATCAAAAACCATGAGTCAAATCTACCAGTGTTCCACCAGCACGCGCTTGATCCAATGGCATCCAGCCCCTAAGGAGGAGAATCGATGACATGGAGAGGTCTGGCCGGAGTTTAAAAGGTTCACCGCCGACAGACAGCCATGCCTCTCTCCCAGCGCTTCGGTCCACATCCAGCACCATTCGAAAGCCCTAGAGCGATCATAGCTATTCTCTAGTATCAAGACACCTCCTCCAAGCCCACTTGCAACCTTGGAGAAGCCCTAATCCACCACCGCCGAAGTTGCACCCAGAGGAGCACTGCCGTTGAGCATCGCCGAGGAGACAACGTCGCCAACCAAGTGCGCCTTTTTCCCCTCTCTTTCAATCTCGAGTATGCCTCTTTGAGTCTAGATAGCCTTTCTTGTGCTTTCCGCCGAATTTTACATCCCTACACGTCGTCATCTCCGCCTTCGGTGGTGGGTTCACCACCACCGACGAGGCCGCTGGCCTCCTAGATTGGGAGGAGGCTCCTAGAGCCTCTCTTTCTTCTTCCTCCTCCTCCTCCCTGAGTCCCCATCACTCAGGAGGAGATTCCTTTAGCCCCCTTTGCCCGAGGGCATTGCCGTCACTCCGTTGTCGCCCCCCTCCATCGTGGAATCCACTAGGATGCTCCGATCACGCTAGCTCTAGACCACCACCTCCGGAAGCTCCCTCGTGGTCCACCGAAGATACTTTGGACCCCCTCGACCGCCTTCGCCTCTACAGTGCCGCTCCGAGCTCTCCCGCACCCATCACCGACGCTTGAGACGAGTGGAGCTCCTCAGCCAGCCCCTGTTCCTTCCACAGCTCCTGGAAGCCTCCTCGTGCCTCCCCGATCCTCCTCCGACCTGTGCCTCAACCTTACCGTCCCTAGAACGCCACCAACTCTCTTTGCCGTCGTCTTCTCCAGTGTCGACAACTCCTTGCCAGAGCCAGAGGTGGGAAGGGCATCTCAAGCCTCCCCAGTCCTATCCACCGCGCTGGAGAGCTCCGCCGTGCTGGCCTCAAGCTTCCCCGATCGTTGCCCACCTTCCTCTGTCGTTGCACCGCCGCTGGACCGTAGTCGGAGCTCGCGTTGGAGTGGAGACGCTGGCCATCCGTCGGTGAACTTTGAAGAGGATTTTTTCAGATTAGGTCTTGTAGTTTTGGGTTTTTACTTTTAGGCCCTTAGATCCTTACACTTAGGTCCTCCTTTCATTACTTTTAGGTTCTTTTCTTTATGTTTAAGCCTTTGTAGTTTTAAATAACTTTTATTTCTTTATTTTGTTTCTATAAAAATTGTATATAGCTCCCTGCATATTTTAATTTTCTATCTTTATTGAATTCGTATATGTTTTCTCACATTTAAGTTCCTAAGATCATATTTTCTTAGCAACTAAGTCCTAAGATTTTGCATTGAGCCCCTAGAACTTTTTAAAATGAGTTTTCCCTGTGAGATTTGTATTTTGAATCTTGAAAGATTTTAAAATCACACTGACCATCATAAAAGTTGAATTTTTATCACATTTAAGTCCTGAAATTTTGCATGTAGGCCCCTAGATTCATAGCATATAGTCATTGAGTATAGGGAATTTGCATCTAGACCCTTAGTTTAACTTCAAATTCATCATTTAGGATTTTAATTGTTTTCACACTCATTTTTGACATTTTCCATTTCTTTTATTCATATTTTTGCACTTAAATATAGTTTTCACTCAAAAATCATGTTTGCATTGTAAATTGATCTTTAATTTCACATTTTAGTTACATTTGCACCTTATGTGTGAATTTTGCACATTAGACCTTGAATTCTCAAGAAATTACCAATGTACAATTTTCACGCATCTCAATGCTACATTTTTTTTTAATCCATCATCTGCACATTAAGATAGAGGTCACTGAAAATATTTTAATCCATGTTTTTTCGCTTTTTGTGAATTTTGCATTTTAGTCCTTGTACTTGTCATTTATCATGTTTACATCATTTTTCTTATTTTTAAGACCTTGTCCTTTTCATGTTTTCTTGCAAATAACATTTTCCTAACATTTTGCATACATCTTGCATACATTATACCATGCATCATCCACATACTTGCATTTATCACATCTGGCCATAGAAATGACCAAATTGCCCTTATGCCACCAATTCATGCACATGCATGTTAGTTCTCGCATTAAGTCATGCATAATCTTTGTCTAAGTCATTCCTCAGCACCTTTTACACATTTAGGCCTGTTTTCATGCATTCTACATAGTTTTCGCTGCATTTGCATATCATCCCATCCTTTTTGAGCAAACCTGCCCCCATGTGGTTTTCTGTGGATTTTTCCCTATATCGTTTTACGAATTCCTTCACTTGACATTCGATTTGATTTCCTTTACTCTCACATTTTGAATTTTTTCGATTTGATTTGGATTTCATAGCCCGAGGGCATACACTAACTGATCGAAAGGCCCACATTGGCCCAATTACGAATTATTTTTTTTATGACATTTTCCATGATTCTGACGATGTGGGTTGACCCCACTTTTGATCCTTTTGATATCAATGTGATTTTCTAGAACATTCATTCCAAAAACATCGTCATTTCATGTGATTTTCTTCGTATGTCACCGTTTGATCGTTTTACATGGACTTCTTTGCAATTTTTCCATCATGATTTCCGTGATGTTTTCTATGATTTCGATGATTTATGTTGGTTGCATTTTTGATTATCTTGAGGTCAGTATGATGTTCTAGGCCATTCTTTCAAAAAAACCTTGTCATTTCATGTGATGTTTTTTTGTTGTGTTGTGTTTCGTGATTTCATCGTTTCATGTGGATTTCTTTGCAATTTTTGCATACCATCTTGCACATCCATCTAGTTTTGTCTTGGCATTCATATTAGCATGATTAGAGTACAATCTAGGCTTAGCAAGCATTCATTCAGCCTCTAGTAAGTGAATTGATCTAGAAAGATCGAGTTTCTCGGGCGTATTGGGGTGCCTAACACCTTCTCCGTGTGTAATAGGAATCCTTACCCATCCTCTGGTTTGTAGACATCTGACCTTTTCATTTGCATCATATACATTCATCCTTTTGTGGTTTGTTTGTGGTTTTTCTCGTCTTTCCCTTAAAAGACTAGGTCGCGACTCTAATTTTTTTCGTTTTATCCTATCTTGCACCTTCGCCATCCTATCATGGCTGTGGCCTCCTCCCTTTGGTGCGACTCTCCATCGAATCCTCGGGTGGGCATGGTCACACCATCATGCAAGAGATAATGTGGGCTACCTGGTTAGTGTAATAGTATCCTCCTCGTTAGTTCTAAGGGTACAAGATATACTAGTTATTCGAGAGTACCCTGATGTTTTCCCAAAGGAGTTACCTGGTATGTCGTCATACAAAGAAGTGGAGTTCCTGATGGAATTGGTGCTAGGATCAAGCCCGATTTTGAAAACCCTTATAGAATGGCACTTGTTGAACTAAGGGAGCTCAGGAATCAGCTGCAAGAACTATTGGACAAAGGGTTTATTCGGCCAAGTGTGTCACCCTAGGGAGCATCGATGTTGTTCATCAAAAAAAAGAATGGTTCGCTCTGACTATGTATCAACTACCAGACGTTGAATCAGATCACTGTAAAGAGCAAATACCCATTGTCCAAGATAGATGACCTATTTTACGTACCAATTGCAAGGAGCTTCGATCTTCTCAAAGATCGACTTGAGATCAGGATATTACCAGTTCCAGATCTAGAAGTCAAATGTGCACTAAAAAACCTTTGAATTTGGTATGGCCATTACGAGTTTTTGGCCATGCCATTCGAGTTAACAAATGTACCAGTTGCCTTTATGAACTTGATGAAAAAGTATTCAAGCCCTACCTAGACTAGTTTGTGGTGGTGTTCGTGGATGACGTGTTGATATATTCTCCTGACATAGACATTTACTAGATGCATCTGAGAATTGTGCTAAAGACGCTAAGACAACATCAACTCTATGCAAAGTTCTCGAAATGCGTATTTTGGCTAGAAAAGGTTACATTTCTCAGCCATATCATCTTAGGAGAAGGCATTAAGGTGAATTCGGTCAAAATGGAAGTAGTAAATAGTTGGGCTAGATCAAAGAATATGTCAGAGATCAGAAGTTTCTTGAGTTTGACAGGATACTATCAGAGATTTATCTAGGATTTCTCCAAGATTGTAGCACCTTTGACCATATAAATGGGATTGGCAGTACAAAGAAAGCTTCAATGAGTTCATGACTTGTTTGGTCACAACTCTAGTCTTGACTTTGTCTTCTGGAAGTGGTGATTTTACGATATACAATGATGCTTGTAGGACCACGTTGTGGTGTATTTTGATGCAACATGGTAAGGTGGTGTTGTATGCTTCCCACCAATTGAAAGACTATGAGAAGAATTACTCCACTCATGACTTGGAGATGGCTACAGTGGTTTTTACACTGAAGATTTGGAGGTATTATCTGTGTAGTAAACAGTTTGACGTATTCACAAGCCATCGGAGCTTGAAATATATTTTTATATAAAAGGATTTGAACCTGAGACAACAAAAGTGGGTGGAATATCTCAAAAATTATGACTTTAGTTTGTCCTACAACCCAAGGAAGGCTAATGTGGTCGTGGATGTACTGAGTAGACACATCCATATCGTGGCCAGTTTGATGATCAAGAAATGGCATTTGCTAGAAAGGTTGGTTGAGTGTAGACCTCGAAGGCAGTATTAGGAACCTACTGGAGTTTGGATGGCAAATTTGTCTATTTGCCCAAGGCTACTAGAAGCAATTGTGACAGCTCAGCAATTAGACCCATTTGTGCGAGAAATCTAAAAGAAGCGGGAGGTGGGAGAGGTACCTTATTTTTTTGTTGGTGTAGATGGTGGGTTCAAATATGATCTACATTTGTATGTGCCTTAAGTCGAGGAGGTAAAATAGAGATTGCTAGACGAAGCTCACTAGTCTAGATACACAATTCTCCCAAGAAGTACCAAGATGTATAAGAATCTAAAGAGGAACTTCTAGTGACCTGGAATAAAAAAAGAAATTACTGAGTACGTGGCAAAGTGTACAATCTACCAGATGAAGATCGAGTATCAAAAGCTTGAAAGAACTTTCCAACCTCTGGATATTTCAGTTTGGAGATGGGAACATTTGTCGATGAATTTTATGACAGGATTACCCAAAACTAGGAGAAAGAATGATACAGTCTAGATAATCATGGATTGACTCACAAGGTGTGACATCTGGGCCTGATTATCTATTTTTATTTGTAAACCATGTAATTAATTGTAATATTGCTTAAATGGTTTATTAATGGATAATCTATTGTTTCTTGTTTGTGTGAGCTTGTGGTTGGTTGTCTGTGCGCCTGTTTGTGATTTGGGACCAATGTGGAGTCCGATTTGAGGATGCACAGTTGGCTCGATTTACGTGCCTATCTTTTCTTCTTTTTCTCTTTTCTTTTTCTCTCTCATGAGCCATGCCCTTCCACCCATTCTTCGTCTTCTTCTTTCTCTTCTTCCACCCGTGCCACCAGCGACGGAGGCCCGTGTCTCCCCGTCTCTTCCGACAGGATGGGTGGCCGGCACCAAGCGAGCGGTGGTGGAAATAAAGAGAGGGAGGCAGACATGGGCAGGGGAGGAGTGTGCTGGGGAAGGAAAGGCAGAGGAGAGGGAGAGAGGGCGCGCGAGCTGGGAGGAGGAGGGTCTGCGTGTGTGTGCTTCCACCAGGGGTCGAGGTTCATCGGAGCTTCGCTGAGGAGACACCAGGGTGTGGTGAACTCGTCGGAGTTGCGCAGGCCACCGGAGAGGTACATGATCCCTCCCCCTTCTCCCGTTATTGTTCCTTGGAGAATAATGATGGAAATGCATGAGAAATCGTAGAGAAATGCATGTTAAATTGTAGAAAAATCAT
>JAMKQA010001818.1:0-18665 GCA_024699735.1 Posidonia australis | reverse complement strand
ATCCTTACCCATCCTCTGGTTAGCAGACATCCAGCCTTCCTATCTGCATCTCATGCATGCATTCATCCTTTTGTGGTTTTCCTCGTCTTTCCCTTAAAAGACCAGGTGGCGACTCCTTTTCCTTTTTTCTTTTTATCCTATCCTTGCGCCTTCGCCATCCATTGGCATGGCTGTGATCCCTTTCCCGCCTCCCTCCGGGTCCGGCATGGTCACACAAAGTATTCTTTCCAAAAACACCATCATTTTATGTGATTTTCTTCGTATGTCGTCGTTTGCCTGTTTTACGTGGATTTCTTTGTAATTTTTCCGTTCGAATTTCTATGACGTTTTTCACAATTCTAATGATTTGGGTTTATCGCATTTTTGATCCCCGTGAGGTTCGTGTGATTTTCTGAGCCATTCTTTCCAAAAACATCGTCCTTTTATGTGAATTTCTTCACTTGTCACAGTTTACCTGTTTTGCGTAGATTTCTTTGCAGTTTTTCCATCTTGATTTCTACGATGTTTTCTATGATGTTGATGATTTGAGTTGGTTGCATTTTTTATTCTCTTGAGGTCTGTATGATTTCCCAAGCCATTCTGCCAGAAACCTTGCCATTTCATGTGATTTTCTTTGTCGAGTCGTGTTTCGTAATTTCATCATTTAGTGTGAATTTCTTCGCAGTATTTGCATATCATCTTTCACATCTATTTAGTCTTCACTTGGCATTCATATTAGCATGATTAGAGTACAATCTAGGCCTAGCAAACATTCATTCAGCCTCTAGTAAGTGAATTGGACTAGCAAGACCGAGTTTCTCTGGCGTACGGGGGTGCCTAACACCTTCCCCGTGCTTAATAGGAATCCTTACCCATCCTCTGGTTTGCAAACATCTGGCCTTTTCATTTGCATCTCATGCATTCATCTTTTGTGGTTTGTTTGTGGTTTTCCTCGTCTTTTCCTTAAAAGACTAGGTGGTGACTCCAATTCTTTCGTTTTATCCTATCTTGCGCCTTCGCCATCCTGACATGGCTATGGCCTCCTCCCTCTAGTGTGACTCAGCGTTGGATTCTCAGGCAGGCATGGTCACAAATAGCAATGCTTTGCATTCTTTCTCTAAACAGTGGAAGCTTAAATAGTAACTCCTTGAGATATTTTGTCTCCTCAGTTGCAGCCGTCAATGCATAAAATTCAGATTCCTTCTATCATAGCATAGTAGTTAGTAAAGTGTACAGTGTAATGCATGGTTCCTTTAAGGTAAGACATTACCTTCTCTATAGCAATCCAATGCTCATCGCTAAAATTCTTAATGAACCTTCTCAATACACTCACAACAAATGCTATGTCTAGCCTAGTGTAATTCATTGCATATATGAGACTTCCAACAACTTTAGAATACCCCAGCAATCGTACAACTTTCTTACTATTTCCCTCTAACTTGTACACATAGTCATACGTCGTGTATACTATTGCTAAGTTAGAATACTTGTACTTCATAAGTACATTCTCGATATAGTGAGACTGCGTCAAGGTGCATCCCTCTATAGTCCTCACTATCTTGATCCCCAGGATCACATCTACAGGTCCCATGTCCTCTATGCTAAACTTAGATAAAAGAAATTTCTTTACATCTTTTACAACCGCTATGTCAATATCAAAGATAAGCATATCATCAACATAAAGACATATGATGACTCCTTGTCCATCAATAAATTTTGTGTAAACACACTTCTAAACATCACTGACTTTGTAGCCATTTGACTTGATTACTTTGTCAAATTTCTCATGTCACGTTTTAGGAGCTTGCTTTAATCTATACAAAGATTTTACCAATTTACATATCTTTTGTTTTAGTCTCTTGACTACGAACCCTTTAAGTTGAATCATGAAAATTTCTTCAATCAAGTTTCCATATAAGAATACAGTTTTTACATCCATCTAATGTATCACCTTTTTTTGTATTGCAACCACTACAATTGATAAATGAATTATGGAAATACGAGCTACTGGATAATAGGTATTGAAGTAATTGATGCCTTCCTTTAACGACTAGTCTAGCCTTGTACTTATCCACTAAATTATTAGCCAACATCTTCTTCTTGAAGATCCATTTATAACTAATCAGTTTTGAGTCATCAGGTAAATCCACTAACCCTCACATGTTGTTAGCCATTATTGAGTTGTATTCATCTTAGATTGCATCTTACTAGAATGTTACATCTTTAGACTGTATTGCTTCTTTAAAGCTTTATGGATCACCTTCTATACTATAAGAGGTAAAATCGGGTCTAAAAGTTTTCTCCTTTTCTACTCTCGATTCCTTGATTAGTAGCTCTTCCACCTAGGGTATAACCTCCTTGGTCCTTGATTCTGAGTCTCTAACTCCTTGTCAAATTCTGAAATCTTGTTCCCTCTCATAGAGGAATTTTTTAGAAGATCATACAATATGATGCTCTTGTCTTTGATGAACTTCTCCTCGAAATACCTAACATCTCAAACTTCTATAATGAAATTCCTTTCCAATTTAGAAACTTTCGAGCATCACTACTCTCATCACATCCCAGAAATACTACCTTGGTTATACTAATTCCTAACTTCTCGATCTTTATGTCTGCTAGCCTAACATAGGCTAAGCATCCTTACACTCTAATAGATCCTAGAAAAACCGCCTTAGTTGGATCTTAAACCTGAGTTCATGTGATGTCATCTCCGTCCAGGAGAAAGGTACTCTATTGAGAATATATCTTGCTAAAAGAACCACTTCACTCTAGTAGCAATTCGACAATCCGGTTGTCCGTAACATATATTTCACCGTCTCAGTCAAGGTCCTGTTCTTTCTTTCTACTACTCCATTTGACTGTGGACAATATGGAGCTGTGGTTTCATTTTCGATTCCATGCTTTGTGTGGAATGTTGGAACTCCTTGGATTGGTATTTTCCTTCTCTATCACTTCTTAGTCTCTTTAGGTACTCTATTGAGAATATATCTCTATCACTCCATGCTTTCTGCTTGACCCTTGAAGTCCATATACTTCTCAAATATTTCATCTTTTGACTTCAATAGATAAACAAAGGTACATCTAGAGTAGTCATCTATAAAGATAAGAAAGTACTTCATCCTACCTTTACTGATAAAGCTTCTGAAATCACATGTGATAGAATAGGCCAATTTTAGAATTTCTGTACTCCTAGAAACTTTCTTAAAGGACTTTTTAACAATCTTCATTTGTGCACAAGTCTCACACTTTTCATGTATATTACCCTACATTTTGAAATAAATCCAAGATTACACATCTTTCCATTTCTCTTACAGTGTACATACCTAAGTCTATGGTACCCTAATTCACTCGAGTAATCGACATAGGCCTCTTGCCTTTGGCAACACAGTTTGATCCCTTATCTACCTTGGATTCGACTAAAGAAACAACATTAGCCATGGCTACCTGCTTGGCAATCACATCACACTTTGCCCTTTACTTCGCTTCATCCTTGATTTTGATGAATCACAACAAATCATCCATCTTGACTTCTATCTTCTTGCAATAAAGATCAATGACGAGGTGTGTCCAATCCGTTGGTAGTTTATTTATGATACACCCAACCATATACTTCTCTAGAAGCTTCTTCTCGTCTTTAGCCATCCTAGTTCTAACTAATTTGCACCAAGTCCTTAACTTGTAAAAGTACAGACTTATCCTCCTTGAGCTTGCAGTTATTGAATTTCCACCATACTCTCATCATCCTTGTTCTACTTTTCTAAGGAGTCCCAGATTTCCTTTGTAGTCTTCGTCTTTGAGTAGAAATCCACAATCCTCTTCTCGAGATTGTCAATGATCTAGCATAGAGAACTGGCCTTCTCTACATACTTCCACACTAATCTCTTAGATCTAGGTAAATGAAATAGAATCTCACCAATCAAGTCTATTCAATCTCTCTAGAACATTTAAAAACATCTAAATCACCTATTGGATTATTCAATTCCAACTCTATTCGCATGATCTATCAAAGATTCAATTCGGATTACTGGATTTCATCCAACAATGTCTGCACACAATAGAACTGCATTTTGCAGTTACACATAGTATGTTCTTATCTTTCGTTATTATGAATTAAGATTTAATTCTCTCTATAATTCAACATATCTATATTATCATATATAATATATAATTTGAATTTAAATCAAAAAGAAATCACCCATATAAATGGAACTCAAATTCATCCAAACAACCTTTTTTTAAAATTTAAAATTCAAAATCCTTGTAAGTCTGATACCTACAAAATAGGAAAGATAATAAGACATATACTACATAATATATTGTTTCTATTTGATTTGAATCTCAATTCAAAATCAAATCATATGGTTCTGCCACAAAATAAGAAAAAAAAATTGTCCACGTGATCTCCATCTTGAAGCTAAATTCTATAATTCCCTTATCGAGAGTTATGATGTGATGCCTATGCCATGACAATCTACTAGAAATGGGATTTCTTCACACACATATTCTTATGTACAAACAATAATTTGCATCTCTATATGTTGCAAATGACTCTATCAAACTTCATATATAAGTTTGGCAACATACTACCCTAGTATCCTCAAACGATTACCATCCATAACCTAGTCGATTAATGCAATAACGTAATAACATTTTAAGATTCTTACTGGTGGCCATAATAATACGACTAATTATAATGAAAACATAAATAATATGTGAAATAGAATCTATGTAGAAATAAAATTTTCTTGAGAATATGAAGAAATCTTACTTGTGTATGACAAAAAACCTTCTTTAGAAGACTATCTTCGTGCTCCTTTGGGTGTTATCAAACACCAATGCTTAAAGCGTTATTCGACCCTCACAATGCAGCGAGCTCTAGCCAAATCACTCTTAGGTACTAACGAGGAAGAGTCATGATACGTGCGCTTACAATTGATTACAAAAGAACTATCACTAAAACACCTTTCTTCTACTCCTCGTAGAGAAATAACAGAGTTAAACTTCAATTCTCTCGAAATACAAAATCAGTCTCTTTTTTGTCCTTCGAGAAGTTATACAATTTCCTTTATTTTGTCCTTCGAGAAGAAGATCATCTATATAGTTTCCCACAAGGATACTCTAGCACAAAGTTCTCCCTCTATTTTGTATGATATCTCATATCATGTGTATATGGAGAGATGAATTTATTCCTCCTTAAAAATAGGAAAATATAATTTTATCCCTTCTAATAAATAGGAATATATGAATTTATCTCTCCTTATATCTAAGGGAGATATGATATTTTCTCTCCTTATATCTAGGAGAATATAAAATTCATGATTAATATATTGCAAAGGAAGCAACTATCGTGTTTTTTTTTTTTATTTTTAAATTATTTGGAGCGATTATCCAACATATATATATCAAGAAAATTCTAACATTTATCTAACTGTATCACATGTTCATATAATTGATAATTTCATAAAATTTACTTTAAAATTATACCCTCATCTTCCTTATTGCATCAATTCTAATAATTATAGTCTCTACCTTTGAAACGCCCTAATGCTACACAACAGTATAGAAACTATCTAATTAATTAATTAAATCTAAATTGACAAATTTTAATAATTAAACACTTATAAATTGTTATCCTTACCTGTGTGTGACTAGGTAACTCCAAGGATCACACCAAAGTAAGACTACACCTCTAATTATGTACTTGAAACAAAATATCAATAAAACACGCGTGGGTGACATCAATGTCACCCAATACGCACCCCACACACAAGAAACCAGCAAAGCCTAAGCTGTTACCAAAATCACGAAGAAAACATGAACACCGAAAAGACAACACATGCGATTCGAAGAAACCATTTATAAATCATGTCTTTTCAAAACTTTTTTGTCATTTCCATTTAAAATCTCATGCACATTTGCAAACCATTTTCATGTATTTCAGAAAGTAGTTTCTCATTTAGAATCCAGTCCAAAAGACAATCTTTTTATTTCTCAAATCACAATAAAACCATGGTTGGAAATTATCACTAACCACAAGTCTCAAACTGAACCAAAATCAGTTGTATCACCCTGACCACAAGTAATCAACCTGACCATAAGCAGTTGGCAAGGCTCCATTTCCATCCATATTGCACTACTGCAGTGAATCACCCAGTGTAAGAGTTCAACTACCCCAGCCGCAGCCTTAAGTAACGTAACACACAAGTACAAGCATCGGGTGTGTCCAGTTCAAGTGTAAGAGTTTCGACACCTCTGGTGCCCGTACACTTGGAGACTCTAACCTCAGATTTGACCAACATTGGTACTGAGGGTAGTCCGAGTTTACCATGTCCCAGGTACTACAGTACCACTACAGTCACGAGGCTCACTCCTCGGACCAAAACTCGGTAACTACTACCTAAGGCACATCTCAACAACTCAGAGGTCTCTCTACTCCTTATCGGTACGACTAATCGGCCTGAATGTGGTTCCTACAAATCTCAATAAATCTTTTTAAAACATATGCATCTTTCTTTAAAACTCTTTTTAAAACCATTTCTCAAAATTATTTATCATTATCAAAACTCAATTTCAAATCACTTATTTCCCACATTTATGGTTCTCTAAACCATTTCCAAATTCTTTATCCATTCACTAATTCACATTCATATTTCATATATTTCCTACTTATTATAGGAAATCATCACCATCTCATTTATTACTCATGTATTTTCATGTATATTTAGTTATTATCTCTTTCCAAAAGTTACTGAAAACAGAATTTGCATCTACTAAAACAAGTAGAATGCGTTGGCCAACCGCACCGGTAGTTCTTGCCAGGTCTATCCGCAACCTTGTCGTGCCAGGTGCCCCTGCTGCTTGGTCGTGCCACGAATAGGTGTTGGAAGTTCCCACCTTTCAAACGCGGCAGAGGTTTCACAAATAAAACTCAAAATAGAACATGCAAACGATTTTCCATAAAAATCCCATAAAATCCACAAAATCACCAAGGATCATTCCTTCAGGTCCAGAGCATGCATAAACACTATACAATACATACATACCATGAATTTAACATCATTTCCATTCACTTCCATAAATCAACTTGATAATTCTCAGAAAAAATCTCAAAAATTCAACATAAGCATGGCATCACTGATTTCTCAAGAATTTCATGTCAATCTCTTCATTTATCAATCCTAGGCATGCTTCCCTATGTTTTTCAACAATTTTAGGCATAATTTCATGGAGAGAAACGAAAAGGGGGAGTACACAGTGGGAGTTTGCCGACGAGCTCTCTGGCAGTCTCCAACGATCCTCCCACCGTTCGTACCTCAGTGACGATCGACCCCTTGCCTCCGATCACAGTTCTCGGGTTCTGGAGACAGCCAAGGTCCAGTGGCAGACCTCCTTCCCCTCCTCTCCCACTCTCTTCTCTCCCCAACTCTCTGCTCAAGCTCAACTCTCCCTCTCGCCTCTCTCTCTGTTTTTCTTTCCCCCAATCGCAGAAGGACCATGGGTTTTTAAATACGCAGGCATCATGGGGTAGTCAAAGGGAGAGATGCAGACGAGCGCAAGTGACCGTCGACAGGAAACATGGGCGCAGGTGGAGTCGAGTGGCGTTTCCTATTTTCTAACATTTTACTGTTAAAACTCCGCGTCGACAATTTTTGCCATCAACATTCACCAGTACTCTGCACCATGTTTATTTCCCTACTGGATCCACTTTGTTTTTTCACCTACATTAACTGCCTAAACCATCCGCTTGACTCTTATTGGACAGAGCCATTGAGAAAATAAGAACTCAAAACAAACAAATCACCCACACATACAACTCAAATACCAACACACACATTCTCACAAACACAAGGAGATCAAATTTTAGAGCACGACGCTAATATTAAATGTCATTATCAAAATGCACTGATACAACCCTAGATGTTAGAACCATCCTCTTTCCTCAAATATCATCAATGTAATAATCGAACTACTCTCTCTGCATCTTTGTCATCCTCTTTATTATTGTCATCATCATTGTTTTGTCCAACATCATCCTTATTCTCAGTAATGATCATCATCCACCTCCATATCGTCGACCTCCTCCACTGTCATTGTTGTCGTCATCATTTTCCTACTTTTCATCAACCATCATTATTCTCCTTCTTTACCATTGTTGTCATCTTTGTCATTGTTGTTATCATTGTTATTTTCCTTTATCATCAAAAGTACACTTTTTTCATGCTTTGTGATAAAGTGTTTACCACATTTTAAACTTTTTTCATCATTCGCCGCTTAAATATTTGTCATTATATCTATGACCGTGCCCAAGGCCCGGGGGCCGATCCAGCGCGAGGTCGATCTAGAAGGGAGGAGGCCACAGCCATGCCAAGATGGCAAGGGCGTGAGATGGGAGGAAAATGAGAGAAATGGAGTCACCACTTGGTCTTTTAAGGGAAAGATGAGAAAAACCACAAACGAATCACTAAAAGTGAATGAATGAGACGCAAACGTGAAGGCCAGATGTCTACTAACCAGAGGATGGGTAAGGATTCCTATTACGCACGTGGAAGGTGTTAGGCACCCCCGTGCGCCCGAGAAACTCGGTCTTTCTAGTCTAATTCGCTTGCTTGAGGCTGAATGAATGTTTGCTATGCCTAGATTGTGTTCTAATCATGCTGATGTGAGTGCCAAGACAAGACTGGATGGATGTGCAAGACGATGTGCAAAAATTGCGGAGAAATCAACATGAATTGACAAAATCGCAGAAAATCACATGAAATGACGGTGTTTTTGTAAAGAACGCCTCCAAAAACCATGTTGATGTCGAAAGAATAAAACGTCGAGTCAACCTGGGTTCTAGGAATCATGGAAAAAGTCATGAAAATCAAAAAGGGAAAAAATAATCCGTGATGGGGTCAAATGTCGACCCTCAGGCCTACTAATGTACGCCCTCGGGCGATGAAATCCAAATCAAATCAAAAAAATCTAAAATGTAGGATTAAAGCAAATCAAATCGGATAGTGGATAAGAAACTCTAAGGACAAAGTAAAGAAAGAAATCCATGAAGGAAAGGCATAGGATGTCGGCTCGCCAAATAGGGATACAAATGTGAGGAAAACGGATATGAAATGCATTGACAAATGCCTAAATGCGTAAAAACTCTAAAAGATGGTCTAGACATGGATTATGCAAAACTAGTGCAAAAATTGAGATGTATGCTCAAGAATTGGAGGCACAGGGGCAATTTGGTCATTTCCCTAGCCATATGTGATAAATGTTTGCATGAGAGTGATGCATGGCCTAAGTTATGTCAAAATGTATGCCAAATGTCTAGAAGATGTTATTTGCCAGAAACATAGGGGAAAAAATCAACAAAATGATGTAAACACAATAAAGGACAAACATAAGGGCCAAAATGCAAAATTCACAAAAGGAGTGAGAATCTAGATGAAAAAACATGTTCACGACCCCTATTCTAACATGCAAATGATGGGTCCAATGTCAATGTGGCACAGGGATGTAAAAGTTATACTTGGATAATTTCCTAAAAATTCAAGGTTTGAAGTGCAAAATTCACACATAAGTGCAAATGTTACCAACATGTAAGGCTAAAGATTAAATCTCAGTGAAAACATGATTTTTAAATGGAATCAATGATTAAATGCAAAACATGAAAAGCAATGAGTGAAAATTGCCCCAAAATATGCAGGACAACATTTAAAACCCTAAATGATGGATTTGGAATTAATCTAAGGGTCAAAATGTAAATTTTATGTTTAGAAATGATTTGATGTGAATCTAGGGACTTTTGTGCAAAATTTTTGGACCTGAATGTGGTAAAATTGGGATTTCATGTTGGTCAATGCAATTATGAAGTTTCCTGAGATCTAGGATGTAAAATACACAAAGAAAACTCATTTTTTTAAGTTCTGAGGGCTTAATGCAAAAGACCAGGACCAAAATGTAAAGAAAATTTCATTTTAATAACAGTTAGTGTGATTTTTAAACATTTTAGGGCTCAGACGGCAAATTTCCCAAAGAAAAATCATTTTAAAGATTTCAGGGGCTAAATGCAAATGTTCAAGACTTAAATGTAATAAAAACACAATTTTAATGATGATTAGTGTAATTTTTAGAATCTTCAAGGTTTAGAATGCAAATTTCACATAGAAAACCTTTTTTAAAAGCCATAGGGGACAAATGCAAATATTCTGGACCTAAATGTAATGAAATCAAGTTCCAAGGACCTAGATGTGATAAAAAACATGCATTAATATGTTATGAATAAAAAAACAAAACTCAAGGGGGCCACATGCAAAAACTACAGAGAAAATAAAAGAATATAAAGTATTTTAAAACAATAGGGGCTGAAATGTAAATGTCTGGACCCATATGCAATAAAAAAGGATCTAAATATAATAAAATAAGGGTCTAAAATTAATAAACCTAAACTTAAGAGGCCTGGCTTAAAAAGTCCTCTTTTGAAGATCGCCGGAGGATCGCCGGCGTCCTCCCTCTGGCGAGCCTTCAGTGGCCATCCAGTAGTGGAAAAGGGGCGCGCAAGGTTGGGGAAGCTTTGTGGAGGTGCAGCAGTCCTCTCCGAGCAGTTGGGCAAGGCTAGGGAGGCCTAGGCCTCCCCCCCACCTCGCGCTCCGGCGAGGTTCTCTGAACGGTGACGGAGAAGACGACTGAGCGGCTGGAGGTGTCCCAGAGGTTGGAACAGTGCGTCGGAGGCTGGGGAAGCATCACGGGGGCACGACGAGGCTGAGAGGAGTGTTGTTGAGGCCTGAGGAGGTCTGGAGGGCTCCTCCCACCTCCGACTCCGGCGACGGGCTCGGCAGTGGTCGTCAGGGCGCGGCGGTGCTCTAGGCTGAGAAGGAGTGGCACGGAGGGCTTCGTGGTGACGCGGGGATGCTTCCAAAGGAGGAGGACCGATGTTGAAGCGTCGGGGGTACTCGGGTGTCTTCACGGCGGAGGGTCGTCAACGGTAGCAGCGGCAATGATGATGAATGACGTGGTGGTCTAGTGGCTCTCTCTAGAGCGGAGGGAGACCAGAGGAGGAGTAAAAGAAAAGGAAAGGAAGGAGAGGCCCGCAGGGGCCTCGCCTGAGGTCAGGAGGCTCGGAGCCTCGTTGACAGGGTGAACCCACCGCCGGAGGGTGGGTCAACGGCACACGAGGAGCCTGGCTCCGCCGTGGCGCGCTCCAGAGGCCTAAGGGATTCTAAGAGGCATGCTCTGAAATGAAACAGAGGAAGAAGAGGAGTACCTGGTGTGTCGCTCCCCGGAGGCTAGACGGCGACGCTCTGGACCGGCGGCTCTGGCTGCGTAGGTTCCGAGGCCTTAGTGGCAGTGAGAGGGTGGAATGGGGTGGCCAAAGGGTGGGGAATTGCGTGATTCTCTGAGACTCGGAAGGGGATGATCTCAAGCTCTCACTCCTCTACTCTGGCAATCTCACTTCTCTCTGTCCTCTCCCTTTCTCTCCAGTTCTGATTCCCTTTTTGGGTGGTTTCTCGAGCTCTTTAAGGGATGTGGAACGAGTGAGGAATCGTGGGTCGTGGCAGGCGGTTGGCCAAAACGTGGGAAATGGAGGGGAATGGGAGGCAAGGTGGAGGGAGGAAGAAGAAGACACTATTCCTTTATTTTTCAGTGCCTAAGTCTCTAATTAAACTTGGTTTGGGCTGGTCCTGCGAGTGGGCTCTTTTCTGTCTTCTTTTGTTGTTTTAGGCTTTAGGGTTTTGTTTTAGATTTTGGTTTTGTTTTAAGTTTTTGATTTTGTTTTAAGTTTTTGATTTTAATTATTTATTTTTGGTGATTTTAATTAAATTTTGATTTTGTGATTTTGAAGTTTAATTGTTTTTTTTATTAGGGTTTTTAGGGGTTTGAGTTTAATTATATGATTTTAAGTTAGGGTCTTTTGGGATTAATTAAATGATTTAGGGTTTTTAGGATTTTAATCATTTTAGTTTTTTTGTGAATTAATTAATTTAGGGTTTTTTGTGATTTAATTAATTTAGGATTTTGGTGACTTAATTAGTTGGTTTTAAATTAGGTTTGTAGGATTTAATTATTTTAGGGTTTCTTAGGGTTTTGGATTTTAGTTGGAGTTTTTAGCTTAAATTAGGGTTTTTTTGGTTTTAATTAAAGTCTTGAGTTTGAATTAGGGTTTTTTGACTTAATTAAATGACTTTAGGTTTTTTTAGGGTTTTTTGAGTTTAATTTAGGTTTTCCTTGAAATTAAATGGATTAAGGTGGTTTAAAAATAGATTTTATTTGGTTTTGACTTTAATTAGGGTTTTCACTTGAATAATTTTGATTTTAAATGTTTTTAAGTGGATTTTGCTTGATTTTGATTTTAATTAGGGTTTTCACTTGATTAATTAGGATTTCAAATGTTTTTAGGTGAATTTTGTTTAACTTGGTTTTTTAATTAGGGTTTTACTTAATTAATTAGGATTTAAAGTGGATTTAGGTGAATTTTGTTTATTTTGGTTTTAGTTAGTGGTTTTTGCTTGGATTAAGTTAGTGTAGGCCTAATGGGCTTGTGTGGGCTTGGTGGACTTGTGTGGGCTTAGGGTTCTATAGAGTTAGGGTTTAGGTGTGGTAGTTGCAACCAGAGCATCTTCCAGAGAAACCTGCTGTCAAGTGATTGTAAAATCGAGGTGTCTACAATATCAAATCTACAATTATTCACACTTTTTTGTCATAGCATCTTACTTGATGTCTTTATATTTTACAACAATTGTTATTCATATTATAATGGACTCTTGTTTATATACTTATACGTACTAATTCATATACTGTTGATAGAGCATTTGATGTAATCTTCTACATCACTTGTTTGATGTGATACGGTGAATAATATCAAATGATATAAGTTAAATAATATGACAATGATAACAAATGATACAAGAATGATGTCAAGTAATATAAATTAAATGATACGAGAATAATATAAAATGACACCAATTTGAATGATAACAGAATGACATCAAAAGATACGAGAATAATAACAAATGATACGAGTTAAATGATACGAGAATGACATCAAATAATACGAGAATAATCCAAATAATACGAGAATGATTTCATATCATTTAGATATAAGTTAATAACACATCTAATAATGTCATATCATCTGATTCATATCTCAAAATTGATATAAGACTACTGTCACATCAACATGACATGGACATTCACGTACATGTTATATCATGTATAAATTGACGTAAGATTTATTGTATGTACATCATTTTCCATTATCATTTCGCACATGCTTATTTTCGTAATATATTGGTGTTGTATCCGTAACATGTGCTCACTTTTCTCATAGCAAATCATGTATTTCTGTAGCAAGTCATGAGTATTGTTACCTTGCTTCTTAATAGTTCTGGTAACATACACTTACTTTCTCAAATGTATATCACATCATCTATTACAGAATGTTTTCCTTAGGAGCCACGGGGGAGCGAGTTTGCCATTTTTTTTTTTTTGTTAATGGTAGGTGATATTATTAATGTATAGAAGTGTCAATATCAGTCATTTAAAGTACAGTCTCAAAAAAATATTACAATGAAAAGTACTCGTCATACAGCAGGTGACCTTCAAAAATGGTATAGTATTGTATAGATAGCAAAAAATAAGACCAATCATAATAAATTGTCAATATCAACAGTAAGATTCAATTAACCAGAGGTTAATCACGAGATGAAAGAACAGAAGTACCAGTGTCACACTCCATCTCACCAAAGACATTGTTGGGTGAGATATTGTTCGGAGTCAAGCCACTGCACTGTTGGAAAGAGAGTTTGCCATATTATTATGACTTGTTTTCCTGTAGAACCTTCAAAACACATGCCTTTTACTTTTTACACGCCCAATGTATAAACCGACGTCAAAGCTGACAAAGAACTTCTTTGGTGGAGTATTTTCTTAATGCTCTAAATTATCGTCTTTGTATAATGTCTACTACTTTGATGGGATTTTATTCCGGCACATATGTTTGTTTTCGCTCAGAATGGCAAGACTCACGTTAAAAAAAAAAAATGAATATGTTGATCAAGAACGCCATATGTAACTCGACTTCAAATTCATTTTGTAGATCCATTCTCATCTTCATCGAGAATATGCATGAGTAGTTTTTGTTTGGTTGTTTTGGTTTTCTTATTTTTTGAATAATCTATGTAATAAGTAGGACATGAGTTTTTTTTAATGGAAAATTCATATTTGGTAAATCAATTTTTTTTCTTCTTTTGATCTATCATAGACCCATTTGAAAAATTTCCCCCTGAAAAAAAAAACTCACTCCATCAAGTCTTTTTCGTATATTCAAAAATGAGTCTCAAATTACGCATTATACTTGACAACTAAATAAAATCTAATTCTATTTAGTTTATAAATTCATGGTTTAAATGAATAAAATACTATTTTGTGTGAGCTGGTGGTCAATGAAGACCACCGTTACATGTGGAAGGAGGAAAGGTACACTATTTCCTCCCTGATGTTAATGGTTATGTAGCCGACATTAATGGTCAGCGTTAATGTATAAGGAGTCGTTGGAGGGGGGCGGAGGGAGGTGGAGGATTATGGCTCTACTGTATATAGAGGTGCAAATCATAGGAAAAGGATTATTAGTGAACATACCTTGGATTTCCATCTTCTCCACCTCGTCGGAGCCCCCAAATGCCGTCCAACAGTGGTATCAGAGCCTGGTATAGCCTGCGCGACTGCCGCTTCGCCGTGTGCGAACCACCGAGCAGCCTCGCACCCGCAGGCCCGCCTCCACCTCGCAAAACCCCCCTTCCCCCGTGCGTCTCACCCCCTGCGCGTGTGCACCGTCGAACCCCATCGATCCGGGCGCTCCTCTGTCACACACCGATCCGCCCGCGCGTGAGCTGCTGTGCCCCCGTTTTCCCCCCTGCACACACCTCCGGATCCCGCACTGCCTCCATCCGCGTGCCGCGGACGATCCGTGTGTCGGGCAGCCCTCCGCGCGTCCCCAGGCCGTCGTCCACGTGTCCCCAAGCCGTCGTCCGTGGATTCACCCCCGCGTGCTCCCAAACGCCGAGAGGAAAGCTTCTGTGCCTTAACTTCGGTGAAGGTTAGGATTTTTAATTTAGGAGTAATGATATTTATTTGAGTAAGTAGGCATTGGCTTTAAAATAAATGGCTTTAAAATAAAATAAAATTGTAGTTTTAAATTTCATGTTTTGGAATAAGTTGTCACTTTTAGAAATTATATAAATTTCTAGAATAATTTGTTGAAAATTATTATAAAGTTTAATAATTTTCTGGAATTAATTTCTTGATTAGAGATTTAAATACTATTAGAAAGCAATAATTTTAATTTTGGGAAATTTCATAAATTTCCGGAATTGGAATAATTTTAATTTTTAATTTTGATTATATTAATTTCTGGAATTAAATTTCTTGTTTAGAAATTTGGATATTGCAAGAAAACAAAATTTTAAACTTTGGAAATTTTTGCATGTTAAATTAATATTGCTGTTAGGAATTTAAATATTGTTACATGTTTGATTAATTGAAAATTAATCTTGATTAATATTACAAGTGATTGAAACTTGATAAATAGAAAGTTTGTTTTAAAAGATAAAATATTTATTTAGGCGCACCTATTTGGCGCACTATACTAGCGCACCAAATAGGCATACCTATCTAGCACACATAGTTGGCGCACCTACCTGGTGCACTTAGTTGGCACACCAGACAGGCGCACAATACAGGCACACCAGACAGGCGCACAATATAGGCACACCAGACTGGTGCATTGGCCTGTATCTTTGCATCAAGTTCCCTAGACCTTATAAACTTTGTTGAGTTTTTAAAATATTGTTTAATTTCTAGAATTATTACTTAATTTTTTGTGACATTCCACAATTTTAAATTTGAAAATTCTATATTTGTTGTAGATTTAAGAAATAGCTAGCAAACTGTTCACAACTGAATTGGCTAGAATAGAAAAGTTGAATGGGGCGAACTATGAGATGTAGTACCGAAAAATAAGACATGCACTAGAATATGATAATATTGAACATACTATAGAATCTAATCCAACGGAATTGCCAAATGATGCTTTTAAAGCGGAAATTAAAAAGAATGAAAAATTGAAAATTGATGACAAAAAGGTTAAAAACCTTATGTTCATATTTATGGAGGACAATCTATTAAAATGTTTTGAAATATACACTACATCATTCACATTATGGAATGCTTTGAAGGAAAAATATAATAAAACAACGGAAATGACAACTCAACTTCTCCTTCAAAGGTATAACTCTTGCAAAATGCTTGAGGAACAAAATGTAGTGAACATATAAATGGCATGATAGTTATAGCAAAGGACTTGGCTATTGCAGGAACTTCCATACCTGAAAAACTACAGATAGCTACTAACTTAAATAGTTTCCCACATAGCTATGACATGGTAACCACATCTCTTAGGTCTACCCCAATTCAACTTTCTGAACTGCCTGCTAGGTTGGATACAAAACAGGAAATTATAGCTAATAGGAAGAAATATAAAACCAATCTAGAAAAAGCAAATGTCGTGCAATGGAAGCAGAAGTTTGATAAGAATAATAAGAGAAAGAGTAGATACAACAAAAACTTCAACTCAAATCAAAGAAAAAGACTATAAGGATCTTGTCATGTTTGTGGCCAATTTGGTCACTACAAACCAAATTTTCCTAATAAGAATGGAAACAAAGGTAAGACCTCGGAACAGAAGAATAAAAGAGTCTTTATTTGTGTCACTGAATGTAATAATATTGTTACTCCCAATACAAATGAGTGGTGGATGGATTCTAGTGCTACAAGGCACATTGCCAAAGCCAAACAAGGATTGGAGTCATTCAAAGAATTCAGTCCTGGAAAACAACGCATCTACATGGGTAACAATACCTATTTAGATGTGGAAGGAGTTGGCACCTACCGCTTGGATTTGGGGGGCAGCATTATGTACTGAAAGACGTCCTTTATGCGCTAGGTATGAGGCGGAATCTTATTTCAGTTGGCATGCTAGTAAAGAAAGGCATGGAGTCAGGTTATACAACAAACGTATATCCATAGGGAAAGACAAAAAGGTTTTTGCTATGGGAAAATTTGTACCTAAACATGATCTGTTTAAACTTGTTGTATCTTGAAATGAAATAAATAATATTGATGTGGCTTCTGGTTATTTCTTGTGTTTCTTATCAGAATGTGAATTATGGCATTTAAGGTTGGTTCATGTTAATGTGTATAAAATGAAACAAATGGTAAAAATGAATTTGTTACCTCATTTTAATGACATGGAATTAGACAAGTGTCAACATTTCTTAGTTGGACAAATGACTAAGAAACCATTTGAAATAGGACATAGATCAGATTAATTATTGGGCTTAATTCATTTTGATGTATGTGATCCACTTAATATTAAAACATATAATCACAAGGAATATTTTGTGACCTTCATAGATGACTTTTCTAGATATACTTATGTTTATCTAATAAGTCGTAAAAGTGAAGTCTTGACTTGTTTTAAGAAATACAAGTTGGAAGTTGAAAAACAATTAGGAAAAAATATTAAGGTGTTAAGGTCAGATAGAGGTGGGGAATATAATTCTAAGGAATTTGAACTGTTTTGTGAAATACATGGAATCAAGAGACATACTACAATGCCTTATACTCTACAACAAAATGGTGTGGCGGAAAGGAAAAACAGAATTCTTATGAATTCTGTTAGGTGCATGCTGTCACATTGAGGACTTTCCAAAAGTTTTTGGGCAGAGGCTTTGCTTACAGCAAATCATGTGTTAAATAGAATACCCACAAAATCTATACCTAGTACACCTTATGAGTTGTAGACTGGATCAAAGCCCACTTTACATTATTTGAGGAAATAGGGTTCTGTAACTCATGTACTTATTCCTAATTAATTAAGGGATAAGTTAGATTTTAGAACCTTGAAGTGTACATTTATAGGTTATTGTGAAAATTCTTTTGGTTATAAATTTTTCCATAAAGAAAAGAGAATCATTGAATACAGGGATGCAACTTTTCTTGAAATTTAAAAAAGAAGAAGGAAGAAAACGAAAATGAAATAGAACCACAGCTTATAGTGGGATATAACTATTTCAATGATATCCAGGGAAATGACTCTATGATTGAAGGGGAACAAAATATGGAAAATGTGAATGAAGCTATGGAAAATATAAGGGAAAACCAAAATGAGTCTGTAAATGGAAATGATGAAATAATAGATCAAAATAAACAAACTCAAAATGGAATTGAACCGATAGAGCCTATTAGCAACAAAAGAATAAAGACTCAACCTACTTGGATGAATAATTATCATTTGTACTTGTTATGCCCAAAGGAGTCCAAGCACAGCGGATTCAAATAGGTTTGGCATGTGTAGAAGGAAAGAAAAGAGACCAAAATAGCAATTCACACAACAACAAAGCTTTTACGTGGTTCCCCAAAGGTGGGTACGTCCACGGGTGTCTCTCCTTGGTTGCTTACTAACTTCAAATGGTGGAGTACAAAGAGAGGAGGAAGGAGGAACAAAGGAATGGCCGTCCCCTAGGGCTTGGAGAGCCTCCACACGAAATCTCCTCTTTTTGTCTTACAAAAGAGCCAACCCTAATAAGAGCAATTGGATGGCCTTATATAGTGGCTAATCATCCATGACAAAAATGCCCTTACAAACA